>CAEGAE010029207.1:0-29608 GCA_903067095.1 Girardinus metallicus | reverse complement strand
GTCTCTGTGTTGCCCTGCGACAGACTGGTGACCTGTCCAGGGTGTACCCCGCCTCTCACCCGGAACGTAGCTGGAGAGGCACCAGCAACCCTCCCGACCCCATTAAGGGACAAGGGTGAACAGAAAATGGATGGATGGAAGTTCTGAAATAACATTAAGTATTTGATATTTATTATATATAAGGAAAGATAAATGGAGGTGTGCTGATTCAAACTTAATTTGAATCTTGATTAGTATCATAATAATGAGAGAATAACTCATAATTATGACACAGTTATCTCGTCTCATAATACTCGTTGGTTCTGATTATCATTAGGTCTGTTCAGTGGTCGACCTAGCCAGAAGAGGGCGGTAGAGCTACGTAAACGATGTCAACTGAAGCTAGCGCCAAGGCGTTTTTTTACAAAACTACACTGACCAAGATGCTTTGCGTCTTAGTTCATTTCCTGGTTACTCGTTGGCTTGTTTTCTGTTAGCTTCCTTGTCTAAAACAACCGCTTTCTGTTAGGTAGTTGTTTCCTGCTCTCAGAGGTTGGTCTTGCTTTTTGTCCTTACTATTGGTTTGTAGAGTAAACGTCTTGTTTGTCTGGATATCGTCGCTGTTTCTGGGTTTCACTGTGTTAACGCGGTTAAGTTGTGGTTCAGTTACAGCCAAAACTTCCAGTTGCATCAGTGTGGACCCATCATAAAGCTTGTCTTATAGAATATGGTCGAATATGACGGTTGGGTTTTCAAAACCTTCCTGGATAGACTTTGCAGCTGCTTTGTTCTAAGTGATTCTCCGGATGTTGTTTATCATACCTTCAAGATAATTGCCAATAAATTTAAAGGTACATAATTGCAAAGTGGGGAAAAAAAAGATGCATAGTTTTCAACATTTTCACAAATGACAATCTGACAAATGTGTTGTGCGTATTCGCATAGTTAATATGACATTACAACAGGTTTTATAACTGCAGGCATTTTCTGATTTTGCAAAATTGCTCACGATCAGTCAAGTTAGAAGGAGAACGTCTGTGATGCTTTGAGCGGAACAATCATTGTTTAAGGAGTTTGTCCTGCCGGGAAGTGAACCTCCATCTCAGTCTCAGGTCTTCTGTGGCCTACAACAAGTTTTCTCCCAGGATTATCCTGGACTCAGCTCCATCCATTTTCCCATCGACCCTGACCCTGTCAGTGCCACAGAAACTCATCCCCACATCATAATGCTTCCAACCTTTACTGGGATAAAGTTATACAAAGGTGGACTTTATTTTCTATATTGGTAATTCATGAAGGCAATTGCACTTGATTTTATTTAGGGGCATTAGAGTAACATAAATGTTTGTTGAGAGTCAAATGTATTTGCATACCATATTTCAGTAATGGGCAATTTTCTTAAATATTATCAAAATCATCAAATGTTATTGTCATAAAATAATAGAATGCAGACTGGAATTCATCTATGTGAACACAGCTCTACACAAACAGGTTTTAGTCTAGATTTGAAGGCACTCAGTGTTTCAGCTGTTTTGCAGTTTTCTGTAAGTTTGTTCCAGATTTGAGGAGCATACAAACTGAATGCTACTTCTCCATGTTTGGTTCTGGTCCTGGGGATACAGAGCAGACCAGAACCAGAACACCGAGCGGTCAGGAAGGTTGATACCATGATGTCAGGTCTATAATGTCAGTTGATGACTTCTAAATTTTATTTCTTTTTTTTTTTTTCCTCTTAGATGTCTCAGATAATCAAACCGGGTTTAAGATCAAACAAAGTTAACCTGAATAAACACAAAAAGCAGCTCAAGCTCACTTTGATTATGCAGGACCATGAAAATGGAGCTCTTGGCAGAAATGTGACAAAATTCCAATAATTCTGCAGAGCGGAGTGGGCCAGAGTTCCTCCACAGTGACGTCTCAACACCAGTTAGCATAGCCGCTTAGCGTCAGCTGCTGCCTTCATATAAAAAATAAAAGATGGGGGAAAAAAACAACAAATCAGCCCACAGGTCCACTAATGTTTAAATTGCCACTGACCACTCACAGTTGTTTGACCGCTAACCTTTACGGCAGTGAAACGGTGGATGACATTACAGCTTCGTGAGGAGTCTGAAAATGATAAATGATCACAATTTGAAAGCAACACTTAGAAACTATTTAACTTCATTGTGTCAAATGAATGAAGCAGCAGTTTGTTGATGAAAACGTCTCATTTCCTGTCAGCTGATGCTCAGGCAGCAGGAAGAACCAACAGCTCCATGCAATATGGAAGACTTCAGGTGGACGTACCTGCAGCTGTGTAAGGAGGGCGGGGTGGAGCCCCAGGAGAGTGTTGTGGCTCAGCTCCAGGAGAGCAGGGCTGCCCACAGCTCCAGACTGGACCTGAGTGGACACAGCCTGTCCACTGACACCTGCAGCGTCCTGGCCAGGGCCTTCCAGAAGGACGCCGTCTTCACAGAGGTCTCCCTTAGTGACTGCATGCTAACAGAGGAAGGTGTGTATGACTGTCAGCCATGTTGGCTTTATGATGCTATAAAACAGAGGTGATACACTCCAGTCCTCAAAACCCAGATGGGTCCCTGCTTATTCTGGATGTTTCTCTGGTCCAACACCATAATCAGCTGAATGGTTCGTTAGCAGGCCTCTGCAGGAGTTTGATCTGCGTCAAGATGAGTGAAAGAGACGGTACCATGTGCAAGTCAATAGTGGGAATCACTGGGATGTATTGTTTAGAGACTGGCATTAACAAAAAGTCATCAAGCTACCTTATTCATCTTTGAATAAGAAATGTCTATATATGTAATTTCAGGCACCAAGATGCTTTTGGCTGGACTGTTTCACAATACGTCAGTGAAATGTCTGGATCTAAAGGTAACAGCTGTAAAATCTGACACACACGCTCAACACACGGGCAGAAACACTTTAAGATAATTCATCTGAATACAGACTCTTTTTTTATCGGTGAGTTTCTGAAAACTGTTTCCAGGGAAATAACCTGAGAGCTACAGGAGCTGAGGTTCTGGGCAAGCTGCTGGGATGTAACAAAGCACTGCACAGGTGAGTTTACCTGTCAAAAAAACTGAAAAAATATTGACTTAGGGAATGTTGTGGGAAAATATGGTTTCACTAAAATGTTTCCCAAGTGTAGTGAAAGCTGGCTGTCTGAAGTAAAGGTGAGTAGTAAAGCATCTGTCGTGGATAAAAATCACAAAGTGCTTCAATCAGTGACTCACAGGAAAGAGAAATCTTCAAACATTTTCACTTCTTACTGGCATTGTAGGAATTTGTAAAGAAAAAATGCTGACACTGCTGTTTTTGTACAATCTAATATTCCTTATTCATCTCTTTGTGAGGAGGGAGACATTTCTCCTAATGTTTGCTTTGGAACAGGATGTTAGTTATTCCCAACGCAATGGAAATAAAAGCCATTAGAATTTAGAGACATGCCATCTTTAAAGATACTGTCATTTTCATCTGTGTATCTAAAATGGTGCCGTCAATAAAACTATAACATCAGTTTTACTTGTTTTAGCCAGTGCAAAATGTAGTGATGTAACAGCAAATTTGAACAAAACGATGTCCTTTGGAGAATCTTGTGACAGCACTGGTTAGTAGGGTTTCCATAAATATGAAATCCCTGCAGCCTGAGGAGGGAAGCACACTGGAGCCGTTTCTAATGTGATAATAGTGACCCAGTGTGAATGCTGTTCTCAGGCTGGTGTTGGAGTGGAATGCTCTGGGTGTGTGGGAAGAGTCCTTTTCGCTGTTCTGTGATGGGTTGGCGTCCAACAACACTCTGACACACCTGGACCTGCGCAACAATCAGATCAACCACCACGGAGCCTCGGAGCTGGCGCTGGCCCTCAGACGCAACACCACCCTGCAGGATCTAGGTGAAGTGGAACTGCCCACATCAGTCCTGACCAACCGCAGAGCAACACACATGTTGGCTCATCTGTCAATGTCTCAGGAGTCCCTAATCTGTTGTGTTTGTTTTTGTTGTAGTTCTCTTGATGTAGTGGAGATGTTGGTTTAAACCAAACATCTTTGCTGTGTGACTAATGATAGTTCACGCTTCCTTTTCCAGACCTGAGGTGGAACAACATCGGTCTGCTGGGTGGGAGGTCCCTGCTGGAGGCCCTGCAGAAGAACAAGAGCGTAGTTCAGCTGGAGATGGCAGGAAACAACATTCCCAGTGACATTCTCAAAGCTCTGGGTAAGATTGTCACACATCTCCTCCTGATAGTGTGATCTCCACTAAAATATAGCACAAACAATAAAAATCATCCAAAAATATTATTAGTGAAATCACCAGATTGACATGCATATTTAGTTTTTAATATGCTACACATGCCGTGTTACCAAAATAATTTTAGTATTGATAGGAATAATGATGAATAGGAGTTTTTGTTCTATGACTGGACAGCTTTATATGTAACACAGTTCTGGAGAGACTCCTATTGGCCCACATGAGTGAGAAAACAAACCCCTATTGGTGGAGTTGGAGTCATATACCTGCTTTAACAAACACTCTGTCATCTGTGTAGCTCATTTTGTGAACTTTCTGGACCCTTCTAGAGCAGAGCACAGGACACAACTCTGAAAGGGAGTTCACGTTGAGAGAAAGCCGCAGCAAGACCCATGTCCTCAGCAGAGAGATCCAATCGCTGAAGGAGGAAAAGGGTCGCCAGGTAAGCTGTCAGTTTGGCACATTTTGTCTGGAGAAGACGGTAAGTAGATAGAGAATCTTCTCTCTATCTTATCTACTGTGTCTTATTTCAAATGAGTGTTTTGTGTATTCCTTATGACGACCATGACTCTGGTTGTCCTAACTGTCCTCCAGTTCCTCAGCCTGATGGAGACCATAGACAGGCAGAGGGAGGAGATGGGACGCTCCACCAAGTGAGTTCATTTACTTTGTTACTGGCTGTTGAATTAGTCTTAAAGCTGATATACACAGCCTTCTTTAAACACAAAGACTTAAACACTTACTTACTAAATGAACCTAAGGTGCATTTAAAGGGAGTTTAGTTCCTTCTCTGATGCCGATGTGAGATGACACAGACTTATCTGAGTAAAGGAGGATTTGTTTTAGACAAGTCTGCATTAGGAATCACTACACTGACCTGGGAAGAATCTAACCCCACTAAGCAGATCAGTCTTCCACTAAGCAGTAATGGTCGGAGCGGTTCAGTATCACTCAATGGAAGCGAGACATAAGAGTCGGATTGTTGACAGCAAACACATTTTACCATATATGACTTTGTTACCTAAAAACATACAACTTAGGCTATGGACAGCAGTCTTCTCTACAGGGACAGTGTGTAGCTTCGACTGTCTTTAAGCCTGTTAAACATCCGTAACAACGTGGTTGGTCACTCTGGGCATAAGACTGACGCTCCTGAGGTCATCAGGTCTAATGAGCCATCAGACACTATAAACCCTAAAGGAATCAAATTTGCTTATGAAGTCTGTGACTTATACAACAGTGGTTCCCAAAGATTTTCTGGGCCCCCTATGGATTAGAATAAACCCCCTTCCCCTCCCCCCCAAAAAAGAAAAAACAATCAATTGGTCACACACATCGTTCAACCAGACATAAACCTATACACATATTTTGTTTTCAAACTCCGCTGAAGTTTATTTCACACTTCAGGTTGCAACAAAATACACAAACCATCTTTACAGTGAAACACTTTTGTGTAACTGTCTTTTTTTTTCTTGTCATTCATCCATACTGCTTCCCGCACCCCACCCCCCCTCCCCCCGCAATGGCGCTGCGCCCCCCACACATGAATATGATAGACCTACTGTCTCTTTAAATATGACATGTTTGCCTCCTCTGATGTTAGGTCAACCTCTGCTCAGATTGGTCAGCTCCAACAAGCTCTGAATGAGAGGAAGTCAGCGATCAACTCCCTCACTGCCAAGTAATTCCTTCAGATTGTTTCAAGCTACACTCTGACGTTATTCCTGCTGAAGAGCAAGACTCATTTTGTTTTCAGCTAAACATTAACAGCTTGTTCACTGTTTCATTTACTTTATTCACTGACTCCTTGTGAAAGGTGTTGATTTGTTCAAATGTTTATTACAATCCATCCATGGTCTATACACACTTAATGTCAGTCTGCAGAGAAAACATCAGGCTGCCAGTCAGAGACAGTCAATGTTGACCATGCTGACTGAAAACCGTATCGATTATTCTGATGATTAATTGAATTCAAGAAATGGTACATTCTGGAGATTTTTCATGTAACCACTAAAGCCTTTCTTATGCAATATTAGAAATACACTAACATGGCAATAAATTGTCAACTAATCCATCAATCATTAACAGGTCTTTATACACTAAAAAAAAACTATTTGCTGGAAGAACAACACAACTAGAGCAGTAATTAAGCTAAAGCTGTACAAAATTCAAACACCTTGCCCGAACCCCAAAGATATTTAGTTAACTATGATGAGATTTTCTATTCTGAAGAAGCTACATCGGACTGACTGCAGAGATGGATGGAAGCAGTGAGGTTTGTGGGTGTTTCTGTTGAAATTGCAGGTTGCAGATGACAGAAGCAGCTCTGGCCCTCTCAGAGCAGAAAGGCCAGAGTATGGGTGAGGTCTTGTCTCGCATGAAGGCTGAGAAAGAAGAGCAGAAGGAGCAGCAGAGCCGACTGAGGAAGAAGCAGGAAGAGGTACGCTGAAACGCTGGAGAACATCAGGGCTGTCGTCTGAGTTTTGTGTTTCAAAGCAAAGAGTTACAGGGACAGATCTGGATAGATGATGTGCTCACACACAGTGTGTATTTACAGACGCCTTGCAGAGGTATTGAACTGAGCCACATTTTTCATATTATAAAACAAACTTCTCTTATATTTTGTTGGATTTTTTTTCCAGCCCTACTCAGAGCTCTCCCAAAACAGCTTAAGCTCAGTCAGATTGGATAGAGAGCATCAATTTTCACAGAACAAACAAACAAATGAACATTAGTCACGCTATGCTATGATCCCCTGTGTTTGTCTTCCTTTCTTTTAGGAAAGTTCCCTCAGGGAGGGAAAACTCCATAGAGAGATCCAGAACCTGATGGAAACCAACGGCCAACTCAGGAGTAAAGTATGAGCCCTGCTTGTTGAGTATCGTGTGTCTAACTTTACACACCTGTGGCATTACAAGGACTATTTCATAGTGTGGGAAATAAGTATTTGATTCCTTGCTGATTTTCTAAGTTCTCCCATGCATAAACACAAGCCCATTCTCTACATTTTGTGCTGGTTTCATATTTTGATAGAGAGTAAGAGAACCAATGAGAAAATCAGAAAAAATCCTTATGTCAAAGTAGAAAATCGGTTTGTGTGTCACTGAGTGAATTGTGTATTTGCTCCGCTTCAATAGAAACAGAGTTCTGGCTCTCCCGGATTGGTTATGGCCCATAATGCTCATAAATAAATCAGGTTACCATGCACAGATGTTCTGGGTCATAACGTCGTCTGTGTGTGAAAGCCTTCAGCTTTACAGGAGAGGCTTGATCATGATCTGAAGGTCGCTTGAGGCCAGTGGGGTTAACTCCTGTGAAATCAGGGTCAGAACAGTAATAATGTCATGGAGGAGTCTTCCTGCATCACATCAGTAGAATGGCCAAAAATGATCTAATGGCATGCAAACCATTCTTTTTTTACTTTTATGCTTTTACACACTGCATTTCCTGAACTTTTTCTTAATATTGTCTTTAAAACTAGCATCAAATGTAAAGATTGTGCTTTTGTTTGCTAGCGTGCAGCAGCAGAGGAAATGCTGACTACCTGTAGCGTATGAACGTGGCGATCATGTTAGTAATAGATGTGTGTCAGGTGGAGGAGCTGGAATGCAGGTGCAAGTCTCAGCAGCAGCAGATCTTTGAGCTGAAGCAGGAGCTCACCAACAGCACCGCAGAGCTCAAGATGCGGCTAACGAAGGCAGAAGGTAGCAGCAGCATCCGGAGCAGGCCGGGTTCCCACACAAGGCCCGGCTCATGTCCCGTCTGTCCCGCAGATCGGCTGGAGTCAGAGAAGCGGCGGTCCAAGCAAGCCCTGGAGGACATGGAGAGCCTGAGACACAAAGAGGTGCTGCGTCCTCCACCCGTCATCACCCTGTTCACAGCATGCATCACATCACAGCCGTGCACGAATAACATGTCATTCTCAGTTTCAATCCAATGCAAAATTCAGAAATACTTTATTGATCCCAAAGGGAAATGAAATGTTGTAACTCTGTTAATTCAACATCCTTCAAAGTGTTTTGTCTGGTAAAAGACGTGTGGTGATATCAGACCTGATCCTTTGTGAACTGCTGCCTTTCTTGTTTCAAAGAGTTGGTATAGATATTTGGTATATACGACTGATTACATGCTTAAAGTTGCAGTATTGCAGCCAACTTTTGGATGAGCATTTTTTAACAGCTACATCCTCATGCAGGTGGAGAACGTCAGCCGGCATTTAGAGGAGAGTGAGAGAGCTCTGCAGGAGCGCATCTTCAAACTGGAGGCGCAGAGGATCCAGCTGGAAGAGGTCACCAGTCCTGCTTCCTTCCTTTCGTCAGAGTAGAATAACTTCATAACAGTGTGTAAGAGTTTTTCAGATAGTTGGTTTTGTCTCTTTGCTGCAGGAGCTGGGTAAAACTAAAGCAGCCATTGTGACAGAGAGGGCCCAGGCAGAGGAGGAACTGGGAAAAGTGCGAACTCAAATGCGCTTGGAGGAGGTAAGACGCCTGAACAGAAGAGAAAGTCTTCCTGCTCTCAAAGCCTCACGTCCACGCTTCTTCCCACGAGCAGCAGGAGCACGTGTCGTCCCTGGAGGAGAAGCTGCGCTCCCTGCGTGCGTCCATGCAGCAGCTGCAGCTGCACTGCTCCCAGCAGAAACAGAGCATCTCTGAGATGCAGGCGAAGAGCAGCAACCTGAGCATGGAGACGGACGGCCTGCGGCGCCGGATAGAGGAGCTTCAGCAGGTAGGCGCCCAGCCGCCTGCTGCTTGTTAATCAGCCGTTCTGCAAAACCAGCTGAAAATGAATTCAGACACACAAGGTGTGTTCTGTGGAAGGCGTCACACCCTAACACCAACACCAGACCAGGTGGAGCCCATAGAGGGATTATCTGTTTGTCAACACAGTGGATGCTGCAGAAAGACCCCACAGTCTTCAAGTGCTCACTGGTTGCCATGGTTACCCACATTTATCTTGCTGTTTTAGTATTTTATGTTCTCAGCATACTTCAGCTGTTTATCACTGCATGATAAAATAAGTTATGCTACCATATTGACATTAGTGACCCATTAATACACATTACATGCAGGTGAGAGAATAAATGAGGACAAAATGGCCCAAACTGCTGTGGCAGTATTAATATTACTGGCAATATTAAAGCAGTTTTATTCATCAGCTCTCAACGTGACATGTCGAGACTCTCTAAATAAGACAAGAGCACTGGAATAGAGTTTTCCTAAAATGTAAGTTTTCAAAAAAAAAGAGGGAAAAAACCATAAAACGAAATTCTTATTTAGCAAAAGACAAATGAAATACAGCCGTTTCTCCAGCCTCCACCTGTAATCAAAAATGCAGCGGGTTGAACCAGAGGTAGTTCGAGGTTCACAGTCGATGTAGTAAAAATAAAACCTCTGACATCTGCAGGTCCCTCAAAGCTGCGTGTGTCGGTTTGTGCCAGGTGAAGATCTGCGCTGGCGGCAAGTTGTAGATGATTTTATTAGTCTGATTGTAAATAATTTAAATAGTTAGAATAATGTATTGTTCCCTGCCTTCTGCAGGCGGCAGTAGAGTGGCTGCTGACGCAACATGATGTCGACTGATAATCCCTCTATGTGAAGAGGAAAAAAGAAGGTTGTTACCTAGCAACAACCCGTTGAGTAAAAAAGCTCACACCACCAGCTTGGCAGTATTTCAGATAAAACAAAAAGAATAATCACTAATATTGATATCGACTAATATGAAACGCTTACATGGCGATAGGTTTTTCTGCCATACCGCCCAGCCCTTTGATTTTGTGCGTTTACTGGCAGCTGTTTGGTGAGGATCCTTCCTACACACCATGTTGTTGCAGGATCTGTCTGGAAAAGAGCAGGAGAAGGTGGCTGAGGTGAGCAGGGTAAGAGTGGAGCTGCTGGAGCAGATTGGACAGCTGGAAGCAGACAGGGCGGCGCAAGAGGGGCTCAAAGCAAAGATCAGTGCTCTGGAGAGAGAGATGAAAGGTACATTATCCACTTTTTATTTTACCGCTTTGTTTCAAGTTGCATAATGTTTTGGAAACCTCAAAAATCTGATCTATTAGTAAACAGTTTGCTCAAAATCGTTCATATTCCTGTCAGATTTTTGGTTTAACGTAATATTTTATCTTGATCTACATGTTTCTTCCCATCAGAAGTAACATTAATATTTTGTAGCGGCCCAGCCAGAGTCCGGACAAAATCTGTGAACAGAACTACAGATTAGGGTTTGATTGTTGTAATGTTAATAAAGACGAAGAGAAAATTGTAAACAATTTTCAACATGTCCATTTTTATGAAAATTTAAATTGAAAATAGTTAAAATACTCCTTTTGCTTTGCTTTATTATCTGATAGAACATTCTTGATCAGAGACTAATGTCTTTGTTGAATGAAAATAATCTGGAATCTGAATCTACTAGAGGTGTGAATAATTTTGGCCTTAACAGCAGGCAAACATTTCGCAGCAGATTGTCTTCATCTTGACTTCAGATTGAGCTAAATAATCTGTAATCCACAGATTGTCTGCCTTTGTAATGAGCTGTTCATTTAGATGCCTGTGAATAAATGTTCAAGTATTTCTTAAAGTGACTTTATTCTGCTAGTAATTAGCAAAATAAAATTGTAAATTAGCTTCACTTATTTGTATTGGATAGTGTCCTTAGTGTATAGAAAATTCTGACTCTTACAAAACAGAAATAATTTAGATCATCCTAACTTTAGCTAAAACAGGAAGTTTAGTTTTATTTGTTTGGTGTGTTGTTGTTTTTTTTATCTTAACCTATAGTAAAAAATAATTCTAACAAAAAATAGTGTATTTTTATAAACTACATCTAGTTTTCACTTCACTCCAGATAAAAATGTGTTGAAGATCATCAATGCACTTACAGAATGCAAAACCTGGACGTTTTTAGTTTTAATTCATTTACAAAACAAGAGAAAGTTCTCATACCTTAAACTATTATAATAATATTTTGAACAAAAAAAAGTACAGGGAATGTGGTAGGTCTCTATATTATGTATCTTATGAGTTACTGAAACACATGAAATTTTCATTAATATTCTAATTTATTGCATAAAACTGTACACATCTGTTACACATCATGCCTTTTTTTTTTCTGCGTTTCATTTTTTCGTAGTTCTGACAAATAATCACCGTGAAGTGCTTCTTGACAAAGAGAGTGAAAAGTCTTTCCTGTTGGAAAAGCTGCGGCTGAAGGAAGTGGAGATCCAGCGGATGAAGGAGGACGAGGCCCAGAGAGCCAGCTACCTGCAGAGCGCTATCCTCAGCTACGTTCAAGGCTCCCCGCTGGGACACCACAGCAGCCCCAACAAGTAGTGGAACCAGTGGAATCCAACTCATGACCAGTGAACACCTGCTGCTGCTCCAGTCACTACACCTCACTGGAACTGACTGACAGATTTTAGACGCCATGAAACGCTGACATTAGAAGTCAGTAAGAGCTCAGAACATAGAAGTCTTCATTTCTGACCAGGCTGGGGCTCAGCCTCCACACTCTGGTCCCTTTGCTCTCTGGTGTGTTTGGGAGTGTCTGTGTGGTAACTTTAGGTGGACAACATTCATGCAAAGGTTTTTTTCTTTCTTTTCTTGCCCCATGGTCACCATGGTGATGATGACTGGGGACAGTAGCTTCTCACGGTGCAGCTGTAGCAGCTCTGTTCCTTCTGCTCCACTGCCCTCCAGACTGTAAACATTAAAATGTCTATCAGTTTTTGGCCTAAGGTGGTGCTGATACAGACATAAACACCAAGGATTAATGGATCCAGTTCAGGAATAAATCCTGAGTTGTGTTCTGTCTGGAGGTTCAGTTTTCAGTGGAACGAAGCAGAACAGGTCTGGGTTTAAGTTTATGAACATAAAAACCAGAGAAAATCTGTCGATCATCAGCATTTGTTTGCTATTTACCCAGATATTCACTAAATGTCATCAAATTTTGTATTTATGTCAATAAATGTGTAAATTCATGCGCATTCTAAACAAGGTTTTGAAGAATAAAGCAATATTACTGTACCAATAAATAGCTTTTAATTTAACGTCTGATGGCTGAAATCAATCTGACCGCTCAGATCAGTTGTTTGGTCTCAGTTCCTTATTTTCTGCTAACAGGATTGAAAGATGGAAACTTTCCCCTTTGGGTCAGTAAAAGGAAACAGCACCAGGACAGTATTGGGAATCTTGAAGCTTATTGTTTTTAGTAAACTACGTCGTTATTTGGGATGCAGTGATGTTTTTTTCAGTTTTGCCTGTTTTCCTGCTAGCTGATGTGACTCATCACCTAGCGCCGCTGTTAGCACTCAAATATGTACCGTCCTCAACCCTGCTCACCAGTTTACAAATATTTCTAAATGTGAGTTCCATTTTTAGAGGAAGTGAAACAAGATGATCCTCTGATTGGATCATAGAGTTCATTTTTACACAAACTTTGTATCCTAATTGCATCTTTATATCACAAGGAAATATTTTGTATCATGTATTCCATTATGTGATTTTGTCAAAAAACTAAATAAATGTCTATTTTCTTCTATCATTGATTGTTGTGTTACCGTAGTTACAATTTTACAGAACATCTAAGGTTAGAGGATAGTATAACATTTACCTCTTCCTTCTGTTTTTTTGGTTACATTATCAGATATATTTTCTGTTTTCAGTAAGTTGGATATAGATTATTCTGCAGCTGTTGTCTGTGATAGTCTGAGTTGGAGCTCCATATACCTGAATTTATTTTTAATGACTTCATTTATGTGTATTCTTTTGTTATTTTCGTCTTTAAAATAGTGGAAGGTATTCTATAGTTTTCTATATTCCTCTAAATCATGTTTTTATAATCAGACAGATGTTTTGATCTGTTAGCCAGAACTAAATGAGCCTTTTCACCAAATACGTTTTTAATCTTGTGTAAATTCTTAGAAAACCACTTTTTACTTTTATTTGAGTAAAAATGTTGAGGTAGTGCATCAAGGTGGAGCCTACTGGTGGTAATGGGGCAGGAACAGGGGCCCCAAGTCAAACACTGTACTACGTTGGGCCAGCTATGAGTTTAGTATCTGTTAGCAGATACTAAACTCAGATTCCAGTGATCAGATTCCTGATCACTGGAACAATCCCACCCGTGTTCTGACGTCTAACTGGAAAACGGCCTGGCTGACTGTGACGTCATTTTCACATCCTGGAACGCGGCATTTCCACCGTTTGTCTCTCTGGCGGACCTGTCCCTTTAACAGCACTCGGTTGTTCCCGGAGAAAGTCGGCGCAGTTCGTCATCGACCTCTTTCACTGCGGCTTCATCGCCAAGCGGACTAACCCGCTGCTCTCATCCGATCCCTCAGCGCGGACTGTCGGATCCCTGAACTGTCCAGCCCCGGTTCCCGGAAAGCGTCCAGCTCCTGTCCAAATGCAAGCGATCAAATGTGTGGTGGTCGGCGACGGGTAAGGGCTCTTTCAGATGATACGGGCCAGCAGCCGAGCATTGCTCATGTGATGCGGCCGCCGACAGATGGATGATGGGAGGATGCTATGTGGAAAAAGGGATGGGGCTCACGGAGCGCTGCATCGCCTGGCCCGTTTTTCTCCGGGTTAGCGGTCGGCTCGCCCCTGTGTTAGCGGCTCTCTGGCTGCATCCCGGCCGCTGCAGCGTGCAGGGAGGAGCCGGGCGCCTCGGGAAGCCTCGCGGAGAACACGGCCATGGTAGGCCAGTGGAGGCAGGCTGAAGTGCTGATGCACGCTGAGGAATGCGTGGCCCTCCCTGCCACCAGCAAGCAGGCCCCGCTATTGTAACCGCTCACCCAGCCCCTTGTCTTCTAGCGCCCAGATTCCTGCCTGCTGCAGCGGTCGCCGCTCACGATCCGTACTGCTGTTTTTACTACATAGATTCATAAATGTTGAATGAGTCAATACTCATATTTTGTTCAAAAAGGCTGGATGTCATAATGCATATCAAAAATAAATAAATAAATAAATAAATTCACAGCTGTAAATTCCTCCTCGGTATAATTCTGGAATAAATCCCGTAATTCTAGAGATTTGTGACACCATAACTTGCAGCGTAGATCATGGTGTTCAGAATGTACACATGACCTGCTGAAAGGAATTATTTATGTTACATAAAAAAGCACTTAAATCTTAAAGTAGCATCATAGACAGCGTGCAGTTTGACTCCCATTCAGATGCAAAACAATATAAAGAGATCTTAGAAAAGTTGCAAAAACTGTTAAGACGTAGAATTGAAATAAAATTAAACTCGAGACAAGAAATATCTGTAAGACTGAATAGATGTATCATTTGTTTTTAAAGGCATCTAAACTTTATTTCAAAAAATTAGAAAGAGCCTGTCTAGATCTGCACAATATCAATCAGTCAAGCTTATTTGCATTGCACACATCAGCCACAAGGCAGTTCAAAGTGCCTTAGACGTCACGTGCCACTGTCAAACGTCAAATATGTTGATCAATGTTCCAGTAGTTATGAGATGAAAGCAACTCTAACCAGGCAAGTTCTTAGCCTTGATTTAAAGGAACTCAGTGTTTCAGCTGTTTTGCAGTTTTCTGGAAGTTTGTTCCAGATTTGTGGTGCATAGAAGCTGAATGCTTCATAGTGATCATCTCAGTATCAGTTTGCAATTTTATACTTCAAAATGTTGAAATATAAACATTTGTGAGAGCCCACTGACATGGGCTCTAACATGTCAGTGATATATCTGGCCTTCAAGTGGTTCCAGACAGGAGGGAGAGCCCGGTGATGCTTAATAGATATCATCAATGTCATTTTGTTACTGAGATAATCAAAGAGTTTACAGTGGTTTCATAAACCATTCATTTCCTGTTGATTTATGCAAGGAAAGACAGGCCAGGATTAGTCTTAGATTGAACGTCTTGGAACAAGTTTAGTGATGAGTTTCCTTGAGCTCTGGTACAGACTGTACAGATGTGAAACTGCTAACAGCCCACACACTGTAGGTGTTGACAATGAGCCTGTGCTGTGCTGCGCACACACTCTCACTCCATCCATGTTGTGGAGCTGCTCCCAGTTATTCTTAAATGTTGTGATTTTGCAGAGCCACTTGGGCACCAGCTGCCAGGACAAGAACTGCAGCTCGCTCACACCATGAATTGACGTGTTCACATCCTGTGTGTCTTCACTCAGAACGACAAGTTTTGTTTCTCATTTTTATCATTTCCAAATAAAAGTTGTTGTTTGTTGATTTGTCCTCACTGGCTTACCATACCAAAAGGCAGGTAGTCCCTCCTCCCATTTCCTGGTTTTTAGATTGAGTTGGCTTCAGCGTTAGCCCAAGTAGGGCTGAAAATTTCATGACGATATAAGAGTTTCATATCAGTCCATGTCGATAATTATTGATTACTCTTTTGTTTTAAATATCTGAAATATTGCCAAACTGGTGGCGCTTACAGTTTTTTCCACAGTTTTCCCTCCACACCGTTGATTTTTATTTTTAAGTAGTTATGAGGCACAGTGGTGAAACTTGAAACTGATGTTGCGTAAGTTGCTAGGTAACCAAAGAGTGAGTGAGTTAGTTGGTGCTAGCTACTCAACCATGAGAGGTAGTGTGGCTAAATCCTTTCCCCTGCCTACATCTCCCAGAATGCTGTGCAGTTCTGGCTCAGAGTTCAGTGAATATTCTATATATTGAATATTCCATCAGATGTATTATCTATTGATATTGATCATGTTTCTATTGCAATATATATTGATTTATTACCCAGGCCTAAACCCCAGTGTGTAGTATGTGGCGTGTTGCTGTCTCTTCTACTTGGTTGGTTTGTGTAACATTACCACATGCCAATAGCAACCTGGTTGGGTCTCTACAATGAGTACCAAAGTGGCCCTTTTGAGGGGCCCCTGGAGAGCTACCTGTAAAGAGCAGTATGGAACGCCATCAGGGTCAATACGTGTGAACATTTCATGTTGCCTTGATGCCTACAGGTTCTCCTCAGTCCTGGGAGGAAAGGAGTGTTGCCATGTTGTCACTGCTGCTTTTGTTCTTTCCAGTTGTGGGCAAATGTTTTAGCTTTTCATTTAAATTTTAGATTGTTTTTGATTTCCCAAAAAAGGTTTTATTTAGTTATGTTGGTGAAGTATTGCGTGCAGCTACCATAGGACTATATAGACTACGTAGCCGACCAAGCTGTAGAGGTTGAGTTTTCAGGTTCTGTCCTTTCTGTAGCTCCATACAAACATCAATACTAAGATTTATAGACAGACAGCTCAACCAAAGCTCCAGGGGCCTGCAGCTCCTGGATCTTTGTTGAGAGTTGATTGAAAACGATCATAAAAGATTTCCAGATTTTGTGGAACCTGTTTTCAGAGCCATCAAATCTGATTTTCTCTAGTTTTATGTTAAGTAGTACATCTGTTATATGCTTTCAATATTTGTGTGTTTTCTGTCATTCATAGCATGTTCTGTTTTTTTTCTGTGTGTGTGTGTGTGTGTGTGTGTGTGTGTGTGTGTGTGTGTGTGTGTGCACAGATGCCTGGGGTTGTGGCATGGTGAGAGCCTGATTGTGGCCTCTGACAGCCACTGCTGACTTCCTTGAGACTCAGTGTTGTGTTTCACTGTTATACTGTTGTGTTAAACACAAACAATATAACAGGAACATGAAACCTGTTATATTGGTTTCGTTACTTTTCATACTTTTTCAACCTATTCTTTTATATTTTTTCTAATCCTGCCCCAACATCTTTTCTACTCCATTATACTTAGAATAATCTTCTTATTATTGTACCTATTGGTAATTTGCTAATAAGTTCCTTAAACAAATCAATTTTAAGTTTTAATACCAAGTAAATATTCAGTAATAAATTAGGCATTACTATGGACCAGTCACATTTACTACTATTTATCAGCTGGGCTCAGGAAGTTAGCTGTGAGCTAATCAGAAGGCATGATCACTGGGTTCTCTTCTTCTGTGGAAGTGTTTCCTTTCCACTGAGGCCCGTCATCACACCCCTAAAGATCCGTCTATCCGTGGACATTACTATTGCTAATGTCCATGCTATCGTCAGTCTGAGGATGTCTGCAGTTTTAGAACAGTGAATAATAAACTTATAGGTTTCAAAAGCTGATGCCTGACACAGTCGGAGTTTCTGGGTTGCATGAAGTTGACCAACTTCTGACGCTATGATCCAGGTCAGGACCATTGGAGTCCATTAAAGTCCAGTTATTGGACTGGGAGCCACTGGCGTAGAACCAAGATGCTGCTTACTGGTGTGTTTGAGGTCGCTGGCATGTTGAAAGTCTAATTTTATGGTAAAAGGACCCAACAGTTTGAGAAACATCCACATATCATGATGCCTGAGCCACCACGCTTTAGGCTTCAGTCCATTCACTCACCAGGTTCTGGTTCTGCTGGAGGTTTTTTCATATTTAAGGGAACTTTTTCCTCTCCACTGTCGATACATGCATGCTCAGTATGAGGGATGTTTGAAAAGTCAATGACACAGTACAAGCTACTGTTGCTACGTGTTTCTCCTGGGGGAATGCTGCAAGTCAGTGACTCAGTCTTTTGGGTTTCCTTAGATATAAACTTTTCAATCAACTTAAATATTAAACTGAACCTGAACTATACAGTGAATCGACTGAACTTCTTTTCCCCTTCTTTATAAAGAAGAGTTGATGTGTTATGAACTGAATTGTAGTGTGGCACAAATTCAGTTTTGTTTTCAGACCCCTGACCCTGAAAACAACAATGCTGCTTTCAAATGTTGCTCCATTTTTCTTTAGGTCAGTGGATTGGCTCTTCAGTTAACTGCAACCTCTTCAGCACATGGTGTTTTCTTCTACAGAGGCTTAGTGTCTTGTAATTGAACTGTGTTGTCTGAATTCAAGTTTAAAGCATAGGCATGTTGCGGTTACACAGCTGCTGGACAAATGTAGTGATTTCTCTTAATGTCCATCATATTTTAGCTCGAGTTTCCCCTCTGGTTTGTATTTTAAACTCAACACAAACCTTCATGGAGGGCTGGCTGTATAGTTAATGAATAATCAAACATGATACTCTTCGAAAGAGACATTAATAAAAAATGAGTTGGAGGCATTGAAAAAACACAAGCCTTTGTTCTGACTGGAAGTGGACATCTTTCCAATCCTGGAACCAAGTATTTCCTTTTCCAAGAGTAATCTGCCTTTGGTCACCCCCTCACCCCCCACACCCACTCCCTGTCTGAACAGCCAGTAAACAGTGTGTGATTGTTTGGGGCCAGTCTCCCAGATTTACAGGGTCCTTGCATTAACAGTACTATCGTTAATGTCCATGCTATCATCAGTCTGAGGACAGTCCTGCAGCCTGTGAGTCCAGTATAGGAGGGGAGCAGGTCCTGCCTGTGTGTGTGTGAGAATGAGCTTGTGCTCACAGTAGTGGGTGGAGGCTGTGTCACAGAGGGCCACTGTGTCCCCGGGCAACATGAATCTGGGCCAGTGTGTGTGCGGCCCAGTGGAGGGGAGTGGTAGCCTGTCCACACACTCCAGGCATGTCAGACATTATTGACTCGTCCACACACTCCGTAAAGACATGGCTGCTCCATTTGTGCATGTATGGACCTGTTTGATAAATGTGCCCTCGTTTCTCTTCTTCCTCAGGGCTGTGGGAAAGACCTGTCTGCTGATCAGCTACACCACCAATGCCTTTCCTGGTGAATACATCCCCACTGTGTGAGTGAGCCGCAAATACTTCCACTGGAGGAAGAAAAAAAACAACCCGTGCTGATGACACAGTTTACCCTGACAGTTAGAGATGATGGTGCTACAAAATAAAAAGTAGAATACTAATTAGTAAACCCTCTCTGTTAAGCATGGCATGTAGAATATACAAAAGAAAGTACACTCTCTATCGTGATAAGCAAAAGTCAACAGGCCAGGATAAAACACAAAGTCTTTATTTCTTTACCAGAAACAAAGAGACATGCAGTGAAACCGAAGCAGTGAGTGGAAACTCTCTGCCATAAAGTCACAGTGTGAAGAATAACCGTAGATCTTAATGAAGTTCACATCGATAATGTAATATATAGTGTATTTACTGACTGGGACCTGTGTACATAAAATAAATGTGTTTAATTGCATTAAAATTTTTAATGCCTTAAAATTAATGTAATTAATTAATTACATTAATCTTTGCATTGGTCTTATTTAACGTATAACACATAGATCAAAAGTGAATCGTGAAGAGCAAAAAGAAAGACACATGTAAGTCACATCACATAAGTCAAATAACTATCCGATTTATGAAAAAGAGTTTGACTTTGCTACAACTGTAGCTACAGGGTGTTTCAGCTTTTCTCTGAACATCGTCTGATCTAATCCTGAGGTTTACATCTGTTTTTGCTGCCGTCCAATTCTTTATCAGGACTCAGATCAGCTGGGAGTTTGTACAATTCATGCTTGTTTTTCCTAACCATGTGCTCTCCTGCCTGTTCCAGCTTTGACAACTACTCTGCCAATGTAATGGTGGATGGGAAGCCAGTGAACCTGGGCCTCTGGGACACGGCAGGACAGGAGGACTATGATAGATTAAGACCATTGTCTTACCCACAGACGGTACTCCGACTCCTTCCTCCCAAAATCACTTCCTCTCTCACACACTGTCATGTAGGATCAACTGTACGGACAAATGTACATATAGGTTCATATAACCAAGTGAAAAATTAGGACAGCCCATTACAGGCTGCATAAGAAAAGTTCATTTCTGTCTCATTTTAAAGGGAAATTGTTCTGATGTTTGCTTACACAAGACTGATCAGTATATCTGTGGAGTTTAGACAGATGCAGTTTTATTGGCTCAAATAAATTAAAGCCAATTTATTTGAGTTTCGTCCATTTAAAACTCAAATAAATTTCTGACTATAACAAAATGAATTTATAATACATTAATTTTCATTATGTAAATATTTTTAAGCAACTTAAAAATTTTTACTTAGCTTAATTTTTTGTCTTCAACTAAATTTCCCAACAAAGCTGCCAGGTAACATCCTGTTTTCCCATTTCCCTATAAGGTGATATTCTGAGTCATATATTTTTAGACTTGAAAAACAAATGTTTCCACATCCATTTTGAACTCTTTTCCCCTCCAACGCGCCTTGGTCCTCTGGTCGCCGACCAGACTCTGCCAGCGTCAAGAAAACAGCATCGCAAAATATTCAAATAAATATATAATTCACTGCAAGGGATTAAAAACAGCACATCTAAGAAACTAACATACAGGAAAATATGGAAAACAATCTTGATTTTAGCTCTACTGGGGTGTTTGCATTGAAAAAAGCTTTCAGTTGGTTTATTAATAAGACAATAGTGTTAAATGTTGAGAAAAGACAAAGTCTGTTTCAAAGACAGCCAGAGAGCCACTCCAGGAAGTGTTTGTTTATATTTAACAGAACACTGTTTGTTCTTTTAAAAATTGATATTAAATTTCCACATATCCAAATATGTTAGAAAAACACATTTGGATATTTCCTTACACCGTCTGGTGTAAGGAAATGTAAATTAGGAATTACCCTACTTCCTGTAACTCACAGAATCTAAAGTTTCTTATTATTTGATTATTGGTCTATAGATAGTGATCCAGAAATTAATTGATCCAGTTATTTTATAAATAAACTCAAACCTTTTCGTGGCCACGAACACACTCACACAAACATACAGATTTCCTGTCAATCAGTGATCTCTTTGATTCTCTCCCAGGATGTGTTCTTGATATGCTTCTCCCTGGTCAGTCCGGCCTCCTTTGAGAACGTCCGAGCTAAGGTCAGTACGCTGACCGCCCCCTTCCATTACCCCGCCCGAGCCCAGTCTGACCACTAGGAAGCACATCTATAGCGCCCCCTGGCATTGGAGACGGCCACTGTAGCTGCTCAGTCCTCGGCTTGGAATGGTCAGACATTAAGCTGACTCCGTCTGAAGCCGGAGCAGAGAGCCGTTGCAAAGCGAGGCCTGAAGCAGTGCTGGCCCTCTGCGGAGGGAGAGGCGGCCGCTGAGGTTTGGCGTGCTGAGCGTAAAGAGTCGCTCTCATGTGAAATCACACCTTGAACAAGGTCCCACCTCCCTCTGCAGAACTTCCTCATCATGTCATTTAAACTTGTTCAACCTTCAAATTATTTGTAGATAACTTTTATGAAAAACATGTTTTATATATTTGCTGAATTTGTCACTTTATCGGTGAAAAATGAGACAGATAATCTGTGAAAAAAATTGTCATCACATGGTGACAGTTTCAACCAATATGTAAAAACCATATTTTTGAAGTTCCATACTGCAGCTTTAACTTTTCATATTGACTCCTTCATGTCGCTCATCCTTGTGGAGAGGCGTGTAACACTCATCCTTTGCATCCAGCTAACTCTCCCGTTTCTTGTCTCCACTGACATTTTCTCTCTGTAAATCCACTTGTGCACACGCCCCTGTGTGCCCCTGGTGCTGTAGTGGTACCCAGAGGTGAGACACCACTGCCCCAACACACCCATCATCTTGGTGGGGACGAAGTTGGACCTTCGAGATGACAAGGACACCATCGAAAGGCTGCGGGACAAGAAGCTGTCTCCCATTACCTATCCTCAGGGTCTGGCTATGGCGAGGGAGATCGGTGAGAGCGCAGCGCAGACAAAACACGTTTGTTAGCACTCAGTTATGAGTAACGCAGCTAGAATGGAGAATATGAACTCCAAGTGAAGGATGGGTAATTTACGTAGTTTACTATGCAGGATTTATGTTTCTTTAGATATGATGTAGTGGCCATTGTGGTGGTTTGGTCTTAAAGGGAGAGTATTATGGAAAATCGACTCTTTTTAGCTGTAACGTTAATTCCTCATCAAAAAAATACCTGGAGTGTTGCTTCGATTCTTTCATATGTGTTTGGGAAAAATCCTTCTATCCCCATGGCAACCATCCATCTGGGGATGGACCTAGCTCCGTCTCTGATGTGCAGCTCCTCCTTGGAGTCGCAGTTTCCAGGCTTCAGTCTCACAGAGCAGCCCTTCGCATTACTCCCCACTCAGCTCCTTCAGACTAGCCGGCAGCAATTAGCAAACACCTTGTGCAACTGCACATCTACTAAGCTCATTATAGGAGCTACTTCTCAGAGCAACGCTGGTAAAACATTGTTAAAGGGTTAATAGAGGAGCCATGTTGTGATGACTTCCTGAAGGTGGAGTGGCAAAAAGAGCAGAAGATTTTAAAGAGACAGAGGCCCAATTTCAAGTTGTTAAATTACATAGTCAACTTTATTTTAAGTTATGTTCGATATATATAATATTTTTATAACAACTGAAGGTAAGTACATGATTGTGCTACAAAATGACACTATGTGGATGGAAAATAGGGTTAATAGAGGAGCCATGTTGTCATGCATTTCTTAAAGAGCAGAAGTTCTTAAAGAGACAGAGGCCCAATTTCAAAGCATTAAATCAGGAAGTAGAATGTCTTTTAAATCATATTTGATATACATACTGCATTTTCATGATAATGGACGGCGGCATAGTTACTTGATTGTGCTATAAAATGGCACAATGAGCCTGGAAAACACATAATACTGCCCCTTTAAATGACTGAGTTGGATTATTTTTGCTCTTTTCATTAACATGATTCATGTACTGTTTGAGATGAAAAGTGTTTTCATCTCATACTGCACAGATTTCTTTTTCTTTTTTCTTGTTTATCATGTCTTTATTTCCATTTTTCTCTTATTTGCTTCTTTTTTCAGCAAAACAAGCATAAAAAAAATCTGATCAATTTATGACAGTTTAATGAATATCAGTTAACCAGTCCACATGCATATAATCTTAGGCTGATTATAATCATGTTATCTATGTAAGCTATCTACAGCAAAAAATAAAAATAAAAAATATATATGATGGTGATCTGGAATGTCTATTTTTACACACCCTCCCAGTATTTGCAGCATGTAAGTGGGTTGACATGGGAAAGGCTGCTGCAATGGTGCAGTCATATGTGATTTTAATAATTAGTAAATCTGCTGTTTAAGGGGAGTCATAGCTTAATTGTGTTTCAGCTTTTCTGCAGGACAGATTTGATCAATGTGCAGTCAAACTCTGATGCGATCCAAAAAAGCAAACTCTGGTCCCCCTAGAATTCTCAGTCTTGGTTCAGTTGGGTTGACCTCTGGTGCGGTTCAAATACATATGTGGATGCACTCCAAAAGCAGGAAACGGACATTCGCAGGGCATTCTGGGTAAATACAACCAAAACAAACATACAAGTCTAGCACTAACAGGACAAATGGCTTGTTTTTTGTTTACATTTTGGTGAAGAAGGAAATTGTGCTCAGTATCTACTTCAGAGGTTTTTGTGTTGTGTTTCTTGGTGCAGCGCCCCCACAGGTGAGGGTGGGGGGTACAGGTTGCTCAAAGGGTTTCATTTGTTTGACTCAGTGTCGTGTGGAAGAGAACTGGAGCAGCTGAAAATGTAACAAACGTTGCAACTTTGGCTCTCAGTCGAACCGAGTCTACCAGACTATCAGGTGTGAAAACGCCCTTAAGCTGTATGTCCTTTTCAGATACTCTATCTGTAAGCATGTAGAGTACATGTTGGGCATCCTCCTGTTAGAACTAGGACGTTCACCCTTCTCTCCCACCATGTCTTCCTGGTCCTCAGGGGCTGTGAAGTACCTGGAGTGCTCCGCACTGACCCAGCGAGGCCTGAAGACAGTATTTGACGAGGCCATCCGAGCCGTGCTCTGCCCTCCACCAGTGAAGAAGAGAGGGAAGAGATGCACCATGTTCTGAGGAAGAGGCACTGCTACAACACCACATCATCATGAACAACACACACATTTTCTTTGAGAGAATGAGAGCTAAAACTGGTGAGAGTGAGTGTGCAGTTCAGTGATTGCTTTCTGTAGTCATTTTTTTATTTTTCAGAACCATATTGGTTAGACGACCAACATTCTTTTTTTTTTTACCATTCCTGAATAAGATGGTAGGTTCCCTGTGAATGGCACTGACTGTCCGTCTCCGTTGTACTGTTGCCAGGAGGACTGCAGCTTTCTTTCCACAACCGTCTTTCTACTGCTCTCTTCTCTCTCAGCCATGCTTGCTTAAATTAACGCAGTGGTAATTACACAGAACGTCGGGTGTTGATAGGTTCAGAGTTAAAGTTACCCTCAGCTCCCTGTCTAAGATCAGCTCATTCAGCCCTGAAAACCTTCTGGCTGCCAATGCTGCATCCCAGTTACCTGGGAAGTCAGAACTCAGAGCTGGGTTTGACGTCAGGTTTGGCGTTCCAGTTAGAAAGTCGAGATTTGAACATGACAATGCTCATAAGCATTGTTCACAGTATCTCTTACAAACATTGTTTTAAGCTTTACTTTTCATAATGAAACACAATTTTTAATTTGTTCAGTTTAGAATTGCAGGCACTACATGTAATATTGATTTTTTTCTTACATTTGTGTCTTGCAAAATAAAAATATTTCCACCACAGCTTACTACTGTTGATGAGAGGAGCGGCCATACTGAAGCGCAGACATTGGAGTTGCTCCACTTTCCCGTTGGGAAATCTGATTTCGGACGGCATTCCAGTTGAATTTTCCCCGACCAGGAAATCGGAATTTCCCAGTTCCGAGTACAACTGGAACGCAGCATATCACATCCTGGTCAGACCACCTGAGAATGGTAAGAAGTTGATTACTGACCGCTGAGTTCAGATCTGCAGCTCAGACTAATGCGGCGGCTTATGGTCAAAACAGAAAGCACGGCTTATATTTTAGGCCTAGAGGAAGTAGGTAAAATATTTAACACATCTGTATCATGTGATCTGAGGCTTTTTTTTAAAAGATGCCCAATGATTATAATAATTAATCTCCTGCCTGTTTGTCATTTTTTACAGAAAATGTGCGAGTAGTCAGAGTAACTGTTTTTATGCCAACTGATGGATTAAGCTATAATTATTTATCCACGAGAATTTAGCTTTAAATATTCTTATAACTTCTTACCTTCCTTCCTTTATTTTCATCTGTATAGAAACAATGTGAAGTCATAATTTCATAGTAGCTTATTCATTTTCAAAGGAAATTCTTTAAGCTTGAAACACTTACCTCCTGTTTTCCTAGAAGCTGGGATTTGGGCTAAGAGCTCATCTGGTGCCAGTGAGGCTCATCAAACTAGTGATTCTGCTGTTCAATACTCAGTTCTGGCAAGCAGCTGATCTTAGATAAGAATCAGTGGGAAACTTCAACTACAGTCAGGAAATCAGAGCTGCTTTATAGGTTTGCTTTCAAAAAATGAAAAGTCTCTAATTTCTGTTGTAGTTTAAATTTAACACAGAGTGACAAAATGTCAGCGAAAGATCCAGAAAACAAAATGCAATTTTGATTCAAATTTTCTTCAGAAGTATTTGATCAGAACCTGCTGTGATGTTGGTGGAAGAGGTTATTTGGAAGCACAGCGGCCTGCCGGACCATCAGCAGGTCAGACAGATCTGAGTGAGGAGTGCTATAGAAACCGTTCAGCTTCTGCAGATCTGAGCTCTGGAAGCCGTTGCCATGGTGATGTGTTTTAGTCCATGCCTACTGGTCATGCTTCAGTTTACAGCCCTTTACATTCATCCTGTACCTAGGGCTGAATATTGTCTGATAAAATATACAATATCCAGAACCGCACAGCACTCTGGGAGATGTAGGCAGGGGAAAGGCTTTAGCTGCTCAACCTCTCACATTGGTGACATCAACCAACTCACTCAGTCTTTGGTTACCAAGCAACAATCTGTTGAGTAACTTGCATAGCAGCTGTTTCAGGTTTTGCCGCCGTTCCTGATAACTGCTAAAAGCTAAAAACAATAACATGTTTGTTATTGTTTCCAATAACATGGATAAAACAAGAAATTCACGCCAGATATTTAAAACAAAAAACTCATCAATAATTATTGATATCCACTGAAATGAAAGTCTTACATTGTGACAGGTTTTTTGCCGCATCGTTCGGCCCTACCAGCTCTCAGCAGGTCGAGTTGATACCGTACAGCTTGGCTTTAGTCTCAGTATCTCCTCACCACCTAACACCTGCAGAATGAAGAACCTGGTGATGTGCCTTCTCCATGGGGAGCTGAACTCTGACCTTCACTTAGTCAGTGTAGTGATTCCATTCCTCTGTCGTTCAGATGCTCCTGGCCTCTGAACCCGGCCGGGGGTGGGACCCTTCATAGAGCTGCAGACTGAACACACTGCATGGTCATTAACTGGCGTTACCTAGCAACCGAACTTCAGACTGAAGTTCTTGTCCCCTGATGTCCTCTCTGAGTGGGCTGCTGTCAGAAGCTGATTCTGCAGATAGAAAACACCTGGGTAATATCTGTTATTGATGGATTGATGAACTGATTGTAATCTGTGTGCCTTGTGGTCACCCAAACTCCATCCGCTTTGCAGGGGGTCAAATACTTCAGTGTTTCTGGGTCTATTCTGTGTCTGACTGTTAAATGAATCTACCACAACATCACAAACCATGTGATCCTCAGTAAGAAGGCAAACCTAAAGAAACAGCAGAACTTTCTCTTATTTCCTGCTCTGGAGCCGTGGACGTGTGTCAGACTAGCATGCCAAACATGGAGTTGTCCAACCTTGCTGCCTGAGATCTGCCTTCAGAAAGGGAGGAGCTTGCATGGTCTTAATATGCTCTGTCTTCATGATCCCACTGATTAGATCTACTCTCTGTTCATGTGTGTGTGGGGGTGTGTGTGTGTGAGTGAGTGAGTTTGTCACAGGCATGTAAATAGACGCTGGTATTTGTGTGTGAACAGGCTCGTGTCAGTAGCAGTGACACGGTGTTGATCGGGATGGCGACTAAAGATAACATTGTTTTAAGCCAAGTTTTTTAGTGTCCAGTTTTTGGTACAATTTCATATTGTAGTAATACACGGGAGTTTTCAAAAATTGTGTGGACATTAAGGCAGAAAAAAAAGGGTTTTAATGACATCTAGTGATGTACAGAATGCGCAACGCATTAGGAATATCTGTATGTACCTAAATATGTACCTTCCTAAAAGTAAAACAGTTAACTTTAAAGGAATTCTAGTTGCTCATGTTGAATTTACAAGTGTTGCTAACAGTGTATAGTATAAAGGGGCCAATCTTTGTGCAGTTTGTCGTTGCGGCAAACAGTGCGGATTGCACCTTTATGAGCAGATTTTTCTCTCTGGTTGCAGGACTGCGTTGGGCGGTGGGTGGAGGGGGGCGGTCTCCCTCACCCTGCAGGGCTGCCTGTCATGCTGTGTGGTTGAATCATGTCATGTGGTCCTGCCTAGCTAAGGTGTCGATATGTAGCTGAGAAACACAGCAAATGAAAAAAAAAAACTGTAATACTATTATTGCATGGAAGTTTTCTGGTTGTTTGGCCCACTGTAAATCTTCTGAGAGCCTGTACGATGAAATGCATCGGCCATGTACGTATGTAATGTAAGATGACTTGTATACTTGTTTCAGCTGTTTGTCTTCTTTTTTATTAATTCACATGTTGGTGTGGTTAAAAAAAAACTCATTTTTGTATACTAAATACAAATGTATACGTAAAGAACATAGCTTGCTGTCGTGATTTGACATGATACGCAGAGGAATCAGTGTCATGTGTTTGATACGCTGCAGTGTTTGAAGGCAGTGCAGGTGAGTGGTGAAGGGAAGAGTTTAATCTTCACTGGAAAGCTTTTTAAAATGTATGAAAACATTTTTTCTTCAGTCTGACATGAACTCAGAACATTTCCTGTTTTAGCTCAGTTACCTGAGATGTTTCTGTTTGCCAGTTGCCAGAATAATGAGATGCCTGAATTAATCAGCTAATTTAGTAATCAGTAATAACTGGAGTACAAAGTCTCTAAAATATGCTGCTGAAAGAAAAAAAGTCACCCATTGTCAACAGATCAGTCCTCCACTGTATGAATGCTGAGCTTTTCACGTTAGTAAAATTTAGCTGCAGATTCATCATTTGCTACAAATGATCCAGTGTTCACTAAAAACAGTAAACAAGCATTTTTAGGCAGTAAATTATTACCATTTACCATTGTAAGAAATAGACTTAGGTGGTAAAAGGAAAAATCTGCAGAATGTGCCATTCTTTTATCCAACTACTTTAGTCAGAATCAGATATTTCTATCTTTATTCTAATTATTTTTTTTAGAATAATCATATTATATTTTAATTGTATGAGGGCTAATAGATAAGATCTCTTTCATCAATCCAGATGATATGTTTTTTTTAATGCTTTTATTTCACTGAGATCTACATCTACACCTTGATATGTAATTTTCTGGTATTCAAAACCACACAGACGAAGTAAAAACATGATTCAACAACAATAAACCCGTTTATTTTGGACCATCTGAATGTTTGGGTAAAACCCTGAGCTGTAAGCACGTCGGATCAGCTGGAAGTCCTGGTGATGCTCAGCAGGCCAGGTGGCCTCCGTCCACTGGCAGGGTGACTCCGTTAATCATGCTGCTCTTCTCACTCAGCAGGAACAAGATGCAGTTCACCACGTCCTCCTCCTCTGCACACACACACCAATACACATGCATGTTTGTCACATGCATCTTTGTGGGGACTTTCCATTGATTTCTACACACAAACACACACTTCAGCTTTGAGCAAGCTTCTACAAACTGTATTCATTTAATCTATTCAATTTGGAGGAAAGGGAGAGAAACTTGAAACCTGAGAATTTTCTGCAATAAAACAATAAAAGTTATTTTATTTGGTAAATCAAACCTGCTGACAGAATGCAGCAGATCATTGAACTGATCTGGTTGTGTGTCCATTAGATGATCTTTGATTCAGATTCCACCCTCCCTTTTATCATCTGATACTGAATAGTAAAATCAAGGATTATCTTCCACATAACGCCCCTGATGTGATTATTCATGATTTTATTACTTATGTATTCCTTCCACTGGCTGCCCGTTTCTTTTAGAACTGATACTAAGATCTTGTTTTAGTTTTTAAATGACTCATCTTTTCAAATCGACATTTAATACCAGACAGCATAAGAATTAGGCCAGTTCTTGTTTGTTTTATTAAAAGAACATTATGTAAATATCTGGTTTCAGGTGCAAGTCAAACTTAGATTGTTCAGAAAACATTCAAATGACATTTTAAACAGTTTTCTCTGTGTTGTCCAAAACAGAGGCGGATTTTTTTGTGCAGTTTTTTTTTCCCACAGTGCATTGTGTTCTGCGTCCTGATTGGCTAAACAGTCTCAGCGCTTCTTCTCTACTTGGGTGCCAATAACTTTACGGTATTTAAATATAAATATAAAGAGCGACAACAACTACTGATAACTATGTTCTTCTCTCGAAAAAACACACCTGCACTGTTTCTTCACTTCAGAAGAAAAAGACTCTACAGAGCAGAGTCAGGCGCAGCGTCACAGT
>CAEGAE010029204.1:0-23716 GCA_903067095.1 Girardinus metallicus | reverse complement strand
ATAGATAGATAGATAGATAGATAGATAGATAGATAGATAGATAGATAGATAGATAGATAGATAGATAGATAGATAGAGAGAGAGAGTGAAATCTATGAATAGGCTAAGGTAGTTTAACATTCTTTTATCTTTCATTAATCAAAATCTCTTGTAATCCAGGCAAAAATGCTAGTCATTTTAGAACTCTATAATAAGTGACTTAAACCCCACAAGCGTATATTATTTATACACTTTGCTTTTCAGTGTCATCGAAAAATGTGTATAATAGTGCTACGGGATGGACTTTTCTATGTCTGTCACATTTTGAACAAATATTATTCCAACATGGTAGCAATGACCTGATAGCATTGCTCATAGTGGATATGTGGCATTAAGTAAACAATGCTCCAGAAATGCCTTCCTGTGCATGTCATGTTGTGCAATTGTTACTAAAATGCCATGATATTCTATGTAGATGTTGTGTCTGTACCAGTGAAGATTATTTTACCTTATCATGCCTAATGTTTTTAGTGGCTCCAACTAGCAGCACTGTAACATGCAGCACTTTCAGATTCATTTAGACAATAGATATTTGACCACTAGGCCAGGAGGGGAAAAAACAGTGAAATTGTGGCAAAAACAAACTCTCTCCTCCCGCAGTAGCAGCCTGTATTCTATCCTACAGTACAACCACTATAAAACTGTTAATAAATTTGACACAGACCTTAAAAATGTTAGTAGTACTTTCTAACGTCAATAAGGACAACCATGTAAACATGCATAAACACCTAAAGCCAACTTTGAATTACCAGATGGGTGGAAAGGTTTTTTGTACTGTGGTATAAGACTCTACAACAGCAAAGGAACAATGTAGGCAGTGGGAGAACATAGAAACACCCTACAGGAAGGCCCAAGCCATGACCTTACATCTAGCTGTAGGGCTTTAATCTTAACCACTGAAACCACGGCGCAGGTAAAACTCTTTAGCGAGACTAAATATCTTCTGAGTCAAAAGGTCCTTTAACTCAGAAATTTTCCTGAAATGACCCAAAAACAAAACTTGAACAGTAAATTGGTATGTTTTCTTTATTTTTCCTGTTTTTATGTAGAAGATAATTAGCCCCTTTTGATAAATCTAAATGGTTTACATGAATTCAATTACATGGTGTTTAAGTAGATTTTATTTTTTCCCAAGTGTATGGCATCTAAATTAAATGTTTAAAGGTATTTTAGCATTGTTCAACAGATATTTGTTTTAATTAAGTTTTTCTGTGGCCAGCAAATTTTGATATTCTAGTGAATGCCATGTTAGTTTAATTTCCCTAAAAACATGTTTTTCTTTTTGTGGCATCTGACTTTTACGCACCAATTCAGTATAAACACACTGGTAAGTTCAGATATTCATATTCTGTGAATAAAAAGGCCGATCAGAATGTTTTGTTTTTGCCCTTTAGCAACGTAAGGTGAAAATGCTACATATGCATGTTGAGGTGACACTTTGAAAACTGCCACAGAACATAACACACAAGACAACTTGAAAAGGAAGCAAGTGTTGTTCATGTGTCAGACGTGATGCATTCATACACAGTACTGATGCTCTGATGTTCCTCAGTACCCGACAGGCAGCCAATATCAGAAAAACGCATCAATTTCTAACAAAAATATCTGTAGCTTTTCGAATTTTTAGAAAAATTGTATATTATATAATTTTTCTGAGTATTCTCTTTGAAAATACGTGCACACTGAAACCATGTGCAGCGCTGCCGTCGTGTCAGTCACTCTCCAGATTATGATAGGAAATTGTTGCACTTTAAGTCTTAACGAAGCATGGAGGAGCGCTCTTGATCTTACAAGTGTGAGCAGCCGATCTAATTATCAGGCCTTATCGTTCATCTCTGCATCTGATTTGTTTTTAAAGGCATCAGTGCAGTTTTATCACAGCTCCTCATTTGAATTCCGTTTAATCTGCCGTTTTCCTACCCGGGATTTCTTGTTTGATGTCCACTTTTGTACCAGCAAACGAGCAGCAGCGCTGTTTCCTGCAGGCTTGTGAGCTGATTAAAAAACATTTTTCACATCCCACTGAGACAATAACCAACCACCAATTACAAAATTCCAGCTGCAGAGTCAAAAATCTGGGCTGTAAAAAGAAAAGAGAAAAAAAATCCCCTCAAGTGTTTGTCTTGTTCTCTTTTTACTTATCCAGCTAAACTCCTTTTATCAATCAATGGAAGATGCTAATTGGGCAGTACTTTGTATATGTCTAGGAGGTAACAAGATAGTCTTCAGGTGGCAATCAGTGATCGAAGACCAATTAAGGAAGCAGAGAAAACACCAGCAGGGCGAGGCTCCATTTGTCGCTGGCAAATCTGTGCGATGAAAAAGGATATCCATTAGCTACTGTCTATTGCCGGTTTGTTTTGAAACCGGCCTCTGCTGCGCAAGTAAAATATCCAACTTTGAAATTTGCAGAAGCCACTATGCTGCAGACAGGTCTGATGAGAAAAGGCCTCTCACCGGTGAGGTGAGTGCCTTTAGAGTGCACGGGGCTGCTTTCTGACAGCTGGTATTGCACACATGAGACTGTTTTAAGGGCAGTCAACATCTACCAAAACAGATATGGCCCCAGTGGAAATCCCGCCACCTATCATAGTAAAATACTGGTTTTGCCACTGAAACACTGCCTTGATGTGCTTTTTTCAATTTTGTACCTTCCTGAAACTATTAGTGCTGAGGTATCAGCAAATGGGAAGGATAAAACACTGGATCTGTCCAGCTTTACTTTAAGTGTAAATTGCGAAAGTTCTTGTAGGCTTTCGGGTTCTCTGAGAGGCAGCAGATTATTCCGGCATGACGGCTGATATTTTCTGTTTTCCAAAAAAAAAAAAAAAATTTAATCTACAAATTCATGTCCTTTAATAGCTTCAATATTTTTCCAGTTTGCCAGAAGGAATAATCATAGTAATTATTTTTCTTCTACAGGATAAGAACCATTACTCTTCCAAATTGTACAGAATAATCGGACTAAGGCGAAATTTCATTTCCTGGTGCTGCCCATTAGAGTAAACAAAAAAATTGACATTTTAACATAATTGCTTGTATGAAAAAAATTATTTACAAATTGGTAAATTTGCCTAGCATCTATGTTTGGAAATGAGTCATGATGTTGTGCAAAATGTGCTTTCATAATGGGCAATAAATCATCAGTGCATGACTTCCTTTTCAACCTAAAGTAGAAAATTACATCTAAAAGTATCCAAATGCAAAACAAATGAGCAAATTCAAAACTCAACTCATGGACCCGTTGTCTGCAATATAAGTATTTTAGGGGTCACTGTTAAGGGAAATCAGATAGCTTAATACTGAATTGAATTATCTATGCCCACTATTCTTGTTGGTAACAGGGGAGTTGGAGCACATAAATATGCTGAAAGACTTAAGCAGATTCCGTTTATTCAGAACAGAAAGAGCCCAGGGCCATTTTGGTGCAGGACAACAATGTCAACTACACAGCTATGTTGTTAAACTGTCTTTAGGTGATGTACAGGCAAACTCTAAATAATTCAAAATGGTCAAAGAAGGCTTAGACACCTGGTCAACAAAATATTTAGAATTTTTAAAATTTTTATGTTGTACGCATTAGAAGTCCCTGTCCACTGCTACTTAAGACTCAAAATTCTGTTTTTAAGCAAAATCCAGAATGGTTTCGAACTCATAAGAGGACATAATGGAGAGAAATAAGAAAAGGAGAAGCAAAAGGGAGAAAAATATCCAGAAATATAACATGCAGAAAAATGGTTGAACAGTTTGCACTTTGCATTAGGACAATATCTCTACCGGAATGGCAGCTCTCTTTCAGAAGTCCTGCATGTGACAGCTCTTGGAGCTTGATGGACACCCCTCTTGTCTCGCAACGGTCTTGTATGAGCAGCAGTAGCTGTAGTGGTTTGTCCTCTTCTGTATAAGTGTGTGTCTGACACGCTGCTCATTCACGTTCGGCGAGGCTTTGAGGCGAAAAGCCTGCTTGCTGTCAGAAATGCCCCAAAGAACTCACACAGAAAATAATTCAGTTTCAGCAGAGCGGAGAGAAACATGGTGTGCTGATGCCCAAGCATCACATTAACATTTTTGTAAAGCTTCTGTCAATTACCACTGCCATATTTGGGAAAAAAAAAAAAATCCTAACCGTACACACACTCAGGGCCTGTAGCCACACAAAGGTTCTTACTCAGATGCACACTAACATGCTCTCAGCGACAGCTGTTAGAATTAAGTGGCGGTGTGATGGATAGGGTTCAGACAGGAAGGCTCTCATAACCTCCCCTTTATTTACCCTCCAATGACTTAGAGCAGGGAGAGAAGGAGGTAGGAGAGATTGTAGGGCAAACAAAAGTTAAAGGAACTAGAGAGACAAGAACATATCAGAAGAAAATTTTAAGTATGCAGCCTCTCAGTAAATGATCAATGTAATAAGTTCTAACGAGATATCACACAAATACGACATAGGGGAGCAGCAGTAATTGATTTATATGAAAAAAAGAATCTTCTAAACAATGTAATAAATGAAAAGTTATAAATTGTAAAGACTCTGGTTGCTGTGATGATTCCCACCACTTTCAGAAAAAAACACCTATAGACCAACACAGACCCACACTACAAAACACTGCCGGCATCCTTGGAAATTGAATGCATCTACATGTGTCTTATGATGAATACGTGACAGGATAAAAGCAGTCCTAACTTCCTGTTTTGAAGGATAGATTCAGAAGAATTATCATGGCGCCAGATGATGGGTTGGGGGTTCTCTCTGTGCACTCTAGAGGACGTTTGATGGAGAATCCTATAGCAAAAGGACACGCAAATGTATGCAAAATGGCAACAAAGGCAGCATGAAAGCAGTAAGCAAAATACTTCTGAATAGTTACATGACTAAAACCCAAACTACTTGTCCAAAACCTCCTAGCTGAACATCTCAAAGTGGAACACTTACATGATGATGTGCAAACTAAAGTTATCAAGATTCCAAATTAAGTAAAAGTAAAGCAACATATGACTTGTTTGAATGCTGCTTCTACTGCAAATCATAGTGCAAAAATGCTTTTAATATTTTGCATGGAATGTACAATTTGCTACCATCAAATTGGGTTTTAATTAATTTTTTATATCATTTCAACACATTGTGTGAGGAGTCATCTAACATTTTTACAGAAAACTTATACTAAAGTGGGCGCAAGATGCTTTAAAATAGAAGCCAGGCAACTGAGAGCAAAGGAAGGAAAACAAACAGAAAAAAGAGAAGGGGCCAACGGTGTTAAGAGACGATGGGTATAGATAATTGGAGACATAAGATGACCAATAGATGGAGAATACAAGCAAAGTTTTATAGTTCAAACAAGGAGACGGTTTGAAAGACGCAGTTAGAAGAAGAGAGTTGAAGAAATGTCAGCAGAGAAAAAGAGTGCAAAGGGAGTTTGGGGAGGAAAGATGAAAGAACGGAGATGAGAGAACAGGTAGACGGACTGCGAGGGTTTGAAGAGAGAGGAGAGGGGAGGGTAGTTGTGAGGGAGAGAAGTCAAGTCCGAGTTGGACCTAGCGCCGAGATGAAAGCAGAGGCAGCCGAGTGGAGGTTAAGAGAAAGGGAGCACTAGGGATGAATAGAGCTGAAATTTGGAAGGAGGGAATGAGGGCAGGGGGATCTTAAAGGCACAGGCAAAATGGAAGAAAAGAAGCGAAATTGAAAAAACATTCCTCTCAGCTGGCCGTAACCCTGTGATGATGGGTGCAGTCGCTCTCCTCACCTCCTTCAAATCCTTCAATTGCACGGGTCGGTGTGAATCTGTCAATCACAGCTGCTGTGGCTTCTGCTTTCCGTAATGACAGAAAACTTTCTTTTTACCGTTTCATTTTCTTCTCCTCTGATCACTTAAGATGTGTTCGCTCTGTGGGTTACTTTGGCCCCTCCACTTTATCCCTATTGAAACACATCCTTTTTTTCATATCTTCCATTTGGCTTAGAATTCAGATATCATCAATAAAAGGTTTCTCAAGTACTGCACACTCTCACTCCCTGCTCCTCTAATACTGATGGGCACAAAAGAGCCCTGCACATCGACTTTTAATGCACACTGAACTGGACCACTATAGAGGCGAGTTGTGGCTTCCTTTATGTTATGCTGTGGTATAACTGTCATATATCATTCCTAGAAAAACTTGTTGGTTTTTATTAGTAAGGCATATAATTGTACATAAATGAGAGCTTGTGTAATGCACATTTTAATGCACATTTTTCAATTAAACACTTACTGTACTGTTATTGCTATGGTATAACCAAGCATTCAGAATCGACTCTTGTAATTGGAAAGTTCTACATTGCATGGGGGTTGATGACTAAGCCAGTGCCACATAAACTTAACTTGGGAAAGAAGGAGGATGAAAGGATACATAATGGACTGCTTATATATCTGCTAGAGGAACTTAACATGACATAGTACATCTGTCTATGCACTTCCTATCTGTGAATGTCTTGGTAATGTCCTAATGGAGGCAAGACCTGTCAGTGGCAAATGCCGTCATCAAGATCCTCTGAATCGGTACCTGATGTAAAGTTTCATGGCTTCCTCACACCATGATGCCACAAATAATCCAATTCAGTGTCCCACAATCTTGGCAGGACAATGCTCCCTCCTTTGTGCTGCACATAAATGTCATCGGTCCATGGCATTCCTTATGGCACTTTACTAAAGCAGCTTTCCCCTCTTTTGTTGTAGACAGCATGCATGTATTCATTAAGACATTGCATATGGTGCAATAAAGACTTCAGCACCTCCGGTAAGATCACAGGCACAGATGCAGAGATGAGGTTGCTGTATTGCATGAGGCAGAATGTTGTGGTCAATCTTGAGTGAGCAGAAGCTTAAAAACATTTGTGGGTGGTCTGAAGTCTGCTTTGTTTTTAGAATTTTCTTTTTTTTTTTCTTTGCAACCTCATTTCTAAACAACTGGAAAAAGCATGTCAAAAGAGAGCTGCAATATTCCTCAAAATGTTACTACATAAATTTAACTTATCCACGGATGTACTATCTGTGGTTGTGTAATGATTATAGCAGAGCTGCTGGAAGATGTTGGCTAAATTGATACTCTTGCTGTTTATCGGATATGCCAGTATATGGTAATGTTGTGTTGTATGATGCGAAAAGCTCTTGAACAAACATTGGCATGTGGTGACTTGGAAAATCAAAAGCTGCCTACTTCAGGAACCGGCTTGGTATTTTAAGTCCTCTGGAGCAGCAGCTTTAAATTTACAACCTAAAACAAAATGTGCTTTGGCTTCAGTATGTAATTTTTGTGACCCTTGAAGCTAAGAAACACTCCTCTGACAATTTAATGATAAAACTAAGACTTGACTAAAACAATACACTGTCCTCAGAAACAATTTAGAAAATCAGTGCACACAACTCCAGAACCCAAGAAAAATGGGGAAAAAAACAAACAAAACAACATTCAATTCCGAAGACAGGTTCCCCTTTCAAATGTTTGGGACTTACTGTTCTCTGCTCTTCTTAAGTCTGTAGCTTGTTGTAAGCTTTCTGTACGTTCTCCTGGTTCTCAATAACTGACATAAGGGAAACTCTCTTAAGCTGTAAGGATAACTGCTGTAATGCTGCAATGTTTCTCTTAGTTAATTGCCTACAAACCATACAAGTCATGCTTGGTGTCTTGCTACAATTAAGTTACACTGCAATACAGGTAGAAGAAAACTTTGTCATATAGGATTACTTGCCATAAAAAAATATGTGGTAGATTTATTTAAAAGCGAGTAAAAAATAGATTTTCTGAAGGTGGATGTATTTGCTATAAAGAAAATATTTACAATGACTCCACACTTCAACACAGCTGTCCATCATGTTTGTTCCTTGTACGCTAAGGGAACGAAATGCTGTCTGTTCCCAAAAGAGGGGGCGACAAAGATAAGAGAAGCATTTTTTTCCTTCACACTTTACAAACAATAAGCCTGAGGGGTTTGAATGAAGAACTGATATTGGATATTTTTCCTGAATTACATGTTTTGTTCAATAACCATTTTTTTTTTTTTAAATCCATTGAATGGTTTTGTTTTTTAAGATGTTCTTTGAGTTTTACTGATTGTTCTGGTGGTGCTGCTTTTTCTTAGTTGATAATGTGATCTGCTTCTGATTTTTTTGTCCTGCTTATATATGTTTAGTTCTTTTATCTGTAATGGCGCTGACAGCAACATTTAGTTAAAACGCATTCATTTTAAAAATTGAGAAAGACAGAGTGATGTCTCAATTTAAGATGCCTAAAGACACACCGATGCCAAATTCTAGACACCACACTCATTTTCAGATGAAGCTAAGTTTGTAATTAACCAAGTGTGCTGTTTTTACTTGGTCCAATGTCATATTTGTGAATGTTAACACACATGATGAGAAGCAGATCCCTCAGGTGGTTGATTTATTAAAGACTGATGCAGCTCAAACATCTCTCTAGAATTTTCTGGGACGTTTTGGTCAAGAGTTTTTTGTTTTTGTAACAAAGGTTGCAAAAGCAAAGACTAAATTCTAGCAAAATGATGCAACAAAAGTAGTAATATAAGGAAAATATCCAAATGCCAGACCCAAATGCTTGCCTAATCTTAACAATTTCCTTCAGTTGATTCAATTGGGAAGTTCAACAGTGGAAGACAATTGACTTGTAAGTTCAGGGTCTGAGGTGTTGCATCAACAAAAGGCAGCTGATCAGTATGGCTGACAATTAACCAAACATTTACACAGGCAGTCAAACATTTGGATATTTAACTAGGTATGCTTGGCTCAACAAGATGAGTTTGCACCCTTAGTGGAAACTGGACTACAGAGAGAAAACCAACTCACGTAAGGGTAGAATATGCAAATGCCACAGAGAAAGTTACATTAGCAGTTGCCTCCCACCAACATGCAAAAGTGACCAATGACTTGAAAAAAATCTTGAAAACTTGAAAAAAATCCTTACATCGAGGGAGTATTATAAAAATGATTAGAAACTATTAACAAGCACTCTTGCTGAGATTAAAAAGTATTGCGTGTTGGGGGGGTTTGTGTGTTTTTGCGAGTTAATTTTTCTGCAGGATATTTACATTGATTTGAAGATACTTGGATTCTTAAGGAACTGTGAATCTCCTCCTGGAAGAAGAATCTCCTCTCCTCATATAAGCAAAATGATCAAAACTCTTAACCTGTTTTAGTTACTTGAAAAGCAGTGCATCTTCTGCTGGCTGCAAGTCTAAGCCAGTTACGTTATCATCAGAAACACTGTTTCTATTCACAGTTCTGTCTGTTCTAATTATTCATTCTTCACCCAGAGATGCTGTGCTTGTTATTTATCTTCAGTGTGAATTCCATCTGCCAAACCATCACGGTCTCTCAGCTGTTAGCATTTGACCCAAATGTGTATCAGCGTTCAGCCCGAGCACTCTCGCAAGGCTCCCCACATATTAAAGTCTGAAGAAGACAATCTCTCCAGAAGCCGAAGTATGAATATCCTCGCCAAAGAGTACTGCCTTTAATGATAGTGATACGTTAGACTGAAGGGATTACAAACTGATACCAGTCAAATAATGCATGTTCATCTAAGCCTGGTGCAGTACAAAGAAGATTACAGGGAAAAAAAACACAAGATTACATCTGGTTCCCCTTCACGACCCGCTCTGCTTATATACTGCTCTGTCAGCGACTCTGCAATGTTTTTTTTTTCCTTTTCCATGTGGCATTCAGGAGAGTCAAAGTACACTGCACACATAGCATCTGTTCAGCCACCCTTTTGTAAGTTAACACTTACAAGGCTTCAGCTTAAGTTAAGCCCTTATTACGTTTTATTAATCAAACTTTACAGTTTAGACAGATTAACTGCAGCTGCAATATGTTTTGTTCTTCATACGGCCGTTTATGAAGATTTAGCTTTGTCTGAAATAGTTTTTGTCAAACTGCATTTTAGCAACCTGCACTGGCGAATGAAACAATCACCACAGTGGTAGTTATCACTGATAAAACTGGTTTTGTCCTCGAGGATCTGCAGGGTTGTGTCAGCAGAAGGCAGAAGCTGAATACTATATTAGGGACTTGTGTTGCATCGACTAGCATGCTCCGTGAGATACTGAGATTAAGCAGCATCCCCAGGCTTGCCACTTCCTTCATCCTGCTTATGAAGGCAGAATCGCAGAGTGCATTCTAAGTGCCAAGCAAGAGGAAGACAAAGGACATATGAAGTCATTCAAGCTTGTACTAAGACCCTGTGAAGGCTTCCAACACAGAGAAATCAGTGATGGTTGGATGCCCAACCGACCATATCATTAAGCACTTCAGGTTTCTATTTACTGAACAACAAAAGCATGCAGAACTTGATCTTAATAATAACCGAATGTTATTCGGTTATTATGTTTCACCAGTTTTGCACAAACATAACAGTTTCTGGTGATAAATTAAGCAAGACTTGATTGGATCATCATAATAAATATCTGATTTTTTTGTTTTCCTTTTAGATGGAAAGTTAATTTCACATATTGCCACTATAAACAGAATTTCACAGCAGTGTTATAATAAATACTAAATTGAAATGTTTGCAATTTACTTTTTCTGGATGATTGGACTGAACTGACAATTTATTCCTTGTATGCAAATAATTTTTTTCTTTGTCTTGTGAAGTGTCTCGAGATTTGGTTTGTTGGGAACTGACGCTGCATAAATATACCGATTTGAATTAAACGTCGATAATCAAGTCATGTTTGAAAGAAGGAATTACTGAAATTAACACATTTTTTTGGACAACCTAATGACTGATGATCACCAGCAACTCTTTGAAGCATTTTGGTATTATTGTTTAAACATATGAAGACATTCACATGGTCAGGATCTACCTGAAACTGTGTTGCTACGCATGCTTTATGACTAGCATACCCATATGTCCTATTCACACAAAATGCTTTGTCATGTTAGTCCTATGACATGCTAATACTGGTCAGCATAATTTTTTCTGATAGATTAATCTTACACAGAACTTTTTGTAGTTCTGTGCCACAGAAAGTGGCTTCTTTTCTGTAAACCACCGGCCACTTCTAAGTGTCATCCTGGCTGGTCTATAGTTTGGAATAGGAGTGTCGGTTCTAGTTGAGCAGATTTGAAGGCTAAGTTTTTGTTGCGACAAAACAATGCAAAAGTTATAGACTGGAAATGCAATGTATAACCACTTTCTTAGATTATAGGATTAAGTTGGCTAGGATGTTGCAAAATTGTTTCCAAGTGAAATTGGTCCATGATTTTAAGACAAGGATTTTTGCACATAAAAGTATCTTGCAAAGAAAATACATGATGGAATATGAATACTTACAAGTTTAATAGGATATCAGTCATATTACTTCATATTTAAAAAATGAAGGGGATGAGAAAAGAAATTGGCATTGATTACAAATCACCATATTTATGTGCCTCATTAACGCTACTGCCGCTGACCAGTAAAGGAGAGAAAAAAATATAGCTTTGATATTGAGCTGTGGGTTCAATACTGAGTAATGTTAGCTGTGTATTTGACTATTTTTAAGTTGCAATAGTGTGATGTAGATATGAAATGCAGGGACGGTGTGAGGTACTAAGCAGTAAAGAGACACACGCATGCAGAAAGACCCCGGGTCAGGAATCGAACCCAGAACCTTCTTGCTGCAATGCAATAGCTCTACCAACTGCGCCACTGTGCAGCCCCACTGCCTCATTATTTCCAAAATTTAAAGTAATGCCTGATATCAGCAGCATCATTTTTCAGATGCTAATGTGTGTTCTATGACCAAAGCTATAATATAAGCTTAAAGTTTAGCTCTTTCAAGCCAAATATGCAGAGACCTTTAGGAAATACTGCCAGTAAATATTTTAGTCTATGACTGATGTGTTTTTCTGGGCTGCTGGTTTGTGGAGTGCTTCAAGTTTCCCGTTAACTGTTCAAGATTTGGATAATTTAGTCAGTTTTAGTGTCTAGATTTTTTTTTATAGCTGTAATGGCACAAGAAAAAAAGTTGCACGTGGTGCACAATAAGCAGCATTGTTGCAAGATTAACAGTATGTACTAATGCTGAAGCAAAATCTCTGCTGGTAAATTTATTTCTTTTCGGTCCAGCTATCCAATGGTTGCTTGGCTGGAGCATCAGCCTCCACTGCGTTTGTTGTTTCATTCATGAACTGTTTTCTTATAACATGGCTGAAGTGCAGAACAATTTTAAAAAGAAAAGCGTGTCTCTTGGGAGTAGTAGTTCTTCCCTTCATAAATCATGACTTCATGTTGAAAGAAAATAGTGCATTTCAGAACATGATTAAAAGATATTTAAGTTAAATATTTATCCTAATACAAAGAAAATCAAATGATATTTGTAAGCACTGCTTAAATAACTGTTTTGAAATACATATTTTTTTTTTTTGGTTGGTCTGGTATAAAGACTCTCCAATTTTGACTCAGGCCAGTTTTAGATCAAAACATTTTGGAAATACAAGAGCATTTAAAGTACATATCCAAGATGACGCCTTTTGTTAATGAGATGGCTTCGTGAACAGCCACACCTTTAAGTTGCCTAAACCTTCCACAAGTTAATCAAACCAGCCAAATCATCATTGGATTAGTAAGTGAAAGTAGCATCATTGATTCAAAGTTCTGACTGTGTTTGAGAATGAGCTCTTAAGTTCTCTTTAGTAAAACACCTAAAGACTACAAGACACCTACAAAGAGACAAATATTGGCAGGGAGCAAATGTTGTCCTCAAACTGCGAAGGAGCTTTGACAGAGAAGAAAACGAGAGACCTAAGCTGAAAACAAAGTGGGCAGAAAATCTAAGACTTTGGCTGTGTAATTGACTCAACCAATAGGTGGATTGAAACCTAAGGTGGATTTTTGTGCTTCTGTGTTGTTAAAAGAGCAGCTAATGCAGACATGATATCTTGGATGCATATTGTTGCTTTATATATTATGTCTAGCAGCTTATGCTGTTTAAGACAGGAATCTTTACATTTATTTATCTTTACTATTTAGTTCCCCCACTGTATTTTTAACAACTGCAGACTCTTTACACCTAAATTAGTTTTAGATGTGACAATAACATAGCGCTCCTTATAAATCAGGTGCTACTCATAGGTAGCATGGTCATCAGCATGGCATTTACCAGCCAAAGGTGTCCAGTGTTGCATTCCTCATTACACTGACTACTGAAAGAGTGACAGAAGTAATTTTTACAAGGTGAACCTGAAAATGTCTTTAATGTAGATGGTAAGCTCTTATGAACGTCACTGACCTACATCATTGATATGGCATGCAGTCATGCTTGTCAACAATTTAGAAAGGTTCATAAACTGCTATATTGATTCCCCAACTCCTCACTCCCAACACTGATATGTTCAGCTTTAAAGCTGTCACAGCATTACTCAGCGTAGTATTAAAGCAGCCTCACATTGCAAGTTCATCCTGCTCCATCAACTCCATTAGATAATCATACGTAGCACACCTCAAATGACACACCGTTGTCAGAAAAAGTGCAATTGCTAGGTGAAGCCCATTTAAATCCCATTTGGTAACTGAAGAGCATTCATAATGTAAAAGCAGAGACGGTTAGAAACAAGAAGCGGCTTGTGGGGTTGAAGAGTCACAGGACGGTCTCCATACACTACCCCTTACCTCCAGACATGGTAGAAGCCAGTGCTAAAAGATCGGAGAGCCTACAGGATTCAGGGGCTGCCTGCAATTAGAAAAAAAATACACACACACTCAGAAAAGGAAACAAAAGGATTGAAAAAGAAAAATTGCATCCAAGTTTCTGAAATCTAAGAATTAAAGCATTTTCATTCATATCCCATGAAGCTGTTTAATTTACCCACCCAACCTTTCTTCCTGAACGGTTTTCCATCTCATAAAATGCAATTAATGTTCAATGATGGGGAGGATCTGCTTTGCACACTGAAAATTTCTCCATATTTTCTGTTGCTCTGGGAAAAAAATAAGTAGCATATGAAATATAATTGGAAAATTTGAAGCAGCAGCTGAACGTCCCAAATAATCTTTCGTGGAAACTTTAACTGCTGAAGCTTTTAAACTTACAATAGACTAAAAATGAACCATTCCTTATCAAATTTCAACCATACTTCATTTGCAGACATGCCCCTGGGACTTGTGGTAATTATATTTCATATTTGCTCTGATAATTTGAAGGCTGAATTATGATCACAAATTTGTCCCCTTTTTAAAACGTCCCTGTTTGGATGACCTTAGATTGTGTCAGCAGTTAAAAGGTCTCATAAAGCGGTTGGTTGCTCTCTGCTTCTGCTGTACTCGTATAACCATTCTTCCACGTCCTTACACATTCCGAGATCTAATTTTCCAACTTTTCCAAGTTCAAATTTCGCCACTAACCCATTTCCACCCGGGTGTGTCGCTCTTCGCGTGACATTGAAATCGGATCACCCCGCCGTAAATACACGAGCTGCCGAGGGTTGAGCTCGAAATGGAGTCCCCATTAAGTTGGGTAATACAGCGCAACGCTGTTTGAACAAAGCTCCTCTGTGGGATTCTGCCGCAGTTCAACCCCGGCGCCTCCAGGATACCTTACCAGACTGAACTGTAATGAGGAAGGAGAGCCCCCGAGGCTGGTGACCCCCCGCTGATTACCAAATCTGCTTCACAGATCGGCGCAAGGACACAACGATGGATTATCAAGATGGATTCACAGCAGGGACAGAGTGAAATGGGTAGATAATGACATAACTATTCATTTGCACAAATCTTTAGCTTTCCTTTCATCACTCGTCCCCAGCAGTATTTTTTTAAATACATTTCGCAAAATGTGGAATGAGACCATGTTCAATCTTCGAGGGATTGCTGTGAGATAATGATGAAAGTGAGGAGTAAAGTGCTTGTCACAGTGAAACAGGAGGGGAAGGGTGCATATAAATGTAATACAGTATCCTTTTATTCTCCCTGCTTTTATACCTTCCTAAAGACTCAACTGAGATACCACACGTAAGCTTAGATGAGGTGTCTGGAGTTTCTTAAGGGTCCAAACTCATCTGAACCAAACTCTCCTTAAAACTACCAGCTTTAACGCCACCCACTACCTTCTGTATCCAAAATCGGTTTTGCTCATCGGGTTTTTAAGCAGGCAGCGTTTTACATTTTATGTCATTTTACAGCACACTAATGTAACTGTTGCCTTCAGCTGATATAAAAATGCTACATATATAGCAAAAATTACATAAAAGTAATTTCACTATGTAATTTAACGCCTTGAAATTGGACTTCTGTCTCTTTAAAAACATCTGCTCTTTTTGACCCTCCGCCTTCAGGAAGTCATAACCGCGCTCCTCTATTAACCCTTTAACGTTTTAATCAGCTTCGCACTGAAGTCTAGCTTGTGTAATGAGCTCAGCAGAAGCACAGTTCCACCGGGTGTTTGCAATTTGCTTCTGGCTAGTCTGTAGGAGCCAAGTGGGGGACTTGCAGGAGAGGGGTGATCTGTGAGGCAGAAGCTTGGAAACCACAGCTCCAAGAAGGAGCTTCGTCATGGGAATCACTGCTTGGTATCCCCAAGCATTTTGCACAGCTGATTGGTTGGCTTGGGAGATTAAAGGATTTTACAATTCAATGCAAGAACTGAAGCAACACTTCAGGTATGTTTTTGATGAGGGAATAACATAACATTATATAAAGCTCAAACTTTACATACCACTGCCCCTTTTAAAGTCCCACCTTCCTCATAGTTTCAGTAAAAAAATAATGACATTCTAAGATTAAATTTAACTTCAGAGTTTTTATTCTTTCACACACTTGTCCTTGCGTTATGATTCCTAAACCATAGTTTGCAAGCTCTACGTTCTGCTATGACCTTCTTAAAGACACGGTGACACAGTTGATGTTACAACTGCTAGCTGGCGGCTGTAGAGATCCACATAAGTCAGTCATCATGCAGCTTTTAAAGCAATTATCTCATTTGCTGCATCAATAAAACTCATCATTCCTTGACAATACTGTCATTTTGCAGCATGCTGAATGCTGTTTAAATGCAGCAGGACAAATTGGCTTTGAAATAGAAAAGTTTCTCAAAGAGGAACGTAGCAATTGTGTTTGTGTATGTTTCTCTAAGAAGAGGATTCATTCCTTGAATGAAATGCAGCTGCGGGTTTATTTTATAAAGACTTCTCTGTGAAAGCAGACGAAGATCCTCAGCCGTCAGTAACAGACACTACCCAGAACCAAAGATGCCATTTCATGGTTTGATGGGAAGAATGTAACGAAACTACAAAAACACAAAATTATACCAAGTATTTTTTTTCTGCATTCTAGTAGAATAATCTTAGTTTTAAAAAGTGAACTTTTCCGCACGAAACATATGCTTGTTTTAAGTCAGTAATTCCTTAATATTAATTTAAACAGTACTTTTATCCACTGACAGATTTTTAAACTTATAAAAATAAATGTCTTGGTGTAAGAGAACAAATCTGCCAATGGAACTAGTACTTTTTTTATCAATATTGAGGAATTGTTGAAGTAATTTTTGTCTTAAGTGAACTAAGACAGTCACACTAGAAACCAGACAAAAACGCTTTTGTTTTTGCAGTGTGAAATGTTTTATAGGCTACATTATACGAGTTTTTATTATTCTCTTTAGATTCCATGATCACCCCCGATACACCCCAACTCAACCCCCCTGCTGCCTTCTAATAAGTGCATGCATCATTTCCTGACTCCTAAACCTTTTCACTGTGCCCACAGGAGGCAGCTGCGGGGTGCTGCTCCTCAGCTAAAGGTTAACCAGGCTAATATCAGTTTCATTACCTCTGCTGCTTCACTGGATTTCATGTTACTCACCTCTGAGCATTGAGGGGGCCATCATGTCTTCCCGTCAGGCCACAGAACTGACGTAAGATTTACGCCCGAACCCGTCTGATGTAAATTCAGCTGGCATTTTTATGAGCAGTGGAGACTAAGCTGTCCTGCTGCTGGAAGGGCCCAGACAAATGGATCTGTTTGACCGGCGTCTGAAAACAAATCACGGCCGGGCAGGTGCTCCAGTGTGATTTGTTTTTAACGTACGTGTATGTGTGTGCAGCTTACAGAAAACGGCATTTAATCTGTTTGGATCGAGCTGATGCGAGGACTTCATGGAGAGTACATTCTCGCCTACACAGTCTGCACTCTTGGCTCTCCAAGCAGGAACAGTTTTGGACAAGCTTAGAGAAAACACTGCCCAGACATCTTTGACTCCTTGCAAATATTTTCATGTACAATCAGTAGAACTCAAAACAGTCTGCCCGGTCTTTGTGATGTAGTCCAGACAGAAATCTCTGAAATGTTCATATTTTCAGCTTAAAACTTTGTCGCTGTATACACTCGCACAGAACAAAAACAAAATTGCTTTCTCTTTCTGACATTCAGTTCCATTCAGAAGTACTTTAGTAATCCCAAACGGAAATGAAATGATGTTTTTAACTGATGTCACACAATTATCATAAGAGTTGCTATAGATGCTCATGGCTGTTGGCCCGCTAGCAGTCTGTATCCTGTAGTATCCACAAGAAACCTCTGATTCTGTTGTAAAACAGCCTGAGGGTGCTCAGGATTGTCCACAATTTTCTTGATTTTATGAATAATCTTCTTTTCCACAGTAATTTTCGGGGGTGTCTCATGGGGCCTGAAACGTTTATATGCCACTTTCCACACAGGTTTTGATAAAACACAAAATGTTGACGTTCTTTATGCAATATCTAGTCATAAATGCTGGAAATCTTGAGCTTCAAGAAGTACTGTTCTAAGTATCTGTGTTACAGGATGCTTACAGTAGGTGTGCTCATCAATCACTCCTGCATGCCTATTTATTACAATAGATTTAAAAAAAAATCTAATTTCTTGCATATAAAATCAAATGAAAATTCTAATTTTTGTGCCTCAGTCCAATCTTGTAAATGTCCAAAAAAGCTCCAGCTTTACTTGACAGATACTCCTCTGCAGTATTTTTACAAACTCTGCTGCCACTTCTTTTTCTTTTTCTTCATTATAACTGTGATTATATATTACCCATTAGAGCACTGAATATTAATAGTAATAATCATTGAAAAACACAAGATAAAATCTTCGCATAGAGATCAGTTAAAACAAAATGTCATGTTGAGAGTTACTGTAAGCTTAAAAAAGCCCCCGTTATTTTGGTCTGAGATGGAACGTTTTATGATGTCATTCTATTACTTTGATTTACTTATATAGATTGTGTTATGTAGGTGCATTAGAGCAGAGTGGGTTTCATAAATGCGCTGAATTTATAAAGTTGCACATGCATTAAAAGTGAATATATTACAATCAGCAAACATAATACGGAGTGTGGCATAAATAGTTTCTGGTTGAAAACTCATCCGAGGAAACGGTTCATCATAACCTTTTGAAAATACGATTCTGTAGTCTCTCTGCTGGCACATAATTGAGAGAAGTATTTAGCTTCAATAAAAGAGTTGATTACAGTTGTCATTCAACTGTGTGAAGTGTTTTGTTATAATTCAGTCAATTGTGGGCTTTCGTATTGCATGTTTTTAATACACGAGGGATAGTTGTTGTTTTTTTTTTTAATCAGTTTGCGTGTTAAATAATAGTAATTCCAAAGGCATATAAAAACAAACTATGTTCAGTCATGGTTAAAATAATCCACACGTTTTAATATTCTGTAAAATTTTGATATAGAGATGTTGGTCTGGACATGTGTACAAAACATTTGGTAGTTAAATTTGAAAGCAAACCTTGCATATGGATGAACTATAAACGGAAATAATAATAATAATAATAATAATAATAATAATAATAATAATAATAATAGTAATAATAATAATAAACAAAGCATATGAGAGAAAGAGTGTTTTTTTTTTGTTTTGGACTCGGTTGTAAATTTTGGCAACCCTAGCTTTTTATGAGATCAACTTAAAACTATCTTTAAAACGATACTGGAATAAAGGGTTTCCTGTTAAAACAGGACACAAGACAACTGGTGTGTTATTATTTGAAGGTTAGGTTTCTGCAACTTACTTTACTTTCCTTCTATCAAGGAATCCAATCCAAATCGTTTGTCTTACCATTGATTGATTAAAGTGTGAAATTGAAGAATAAGCTTGGGTTTCATCATTGGTTTCAGTTTTTTTGCAATGGGTTGTAAAAGCTTGAAAGTTTTTGCTATGCTAATGTTTTTAATTAGATTTTGTCTGAAGCGCTTTGGATCCTCTTCTATACAAATAGAGCTTTAAAAAATAAACTTGTCCTGCCTTACACTAATATGGAACAGATTGCTGACTTCACAGTTGTGCATCAGACAGTCACTGCCGCACTCCAAAAAAGTGCCTAAGCCAAAAACCATAACTGCTACAGGAGCTGGCTGTTTAGACAGCTGTATTCAAACACAAATTATGCAGAATTTGGGTGAAAATAGAGAGCAACAGAGAGAGGATTGTGGAACAAAACCAACTCTGTGGAGATTCACTAGGTGTAGATCAGTCAACAATTTAAGAGCCATCAAACATGTCCATGTAGTCCATGTCATGCATCCATGACTTGGACTACCTCTGCCAAACCTGACAGTCTTTTAACGATCCAAAGTCCCCATTTCATTTCAGATGACAGTAATTTTTGCATCATAGTTGTGAAAATTAAGGTCACAGGCTCTGGAAGAAGAACAGCGGCGAGGCACAGCATCCAAACGGCTTCATTTCCAGTGCCGCTGTCAGCATTGATTTGAGGAGTGTTTCATTAAGTCCAATCAAGTCCACCAGGAAATTTCAGAGCATTTCACTCTCCCCTGCCCACACTGGCCAAAGTACCAGATAAACTGTCCTTAATGACCATAATATCACAAAGCGTGACTGGTCAGCAAACTGGCCTGACCTAAATGCCACAGAAAATCTGAGGGCTACTTAACAGACACCAGAACCAACAAACCGGATGAGCTAAGGGGCAACTTGGATTTGTACAGGATAGCCACAAGCTCTTTGCCTCCATGCTGAACCACAATGGCACAGTAATCAAGCAAAAGGAGCCACAACCAAGTACAGCATGTACTGCAGTGTTTAAGGACATGCTTTTCAGCAAGACCACATTTTTGTGTCTGAAAATGTTTTTATTACTCATGCACAAAAATTAATTTTCTGAGAAACTTCACTTCAAGTTTCATTAGCTATGAGATTATAAAACAGGGAATATATCTCTCTGTGTATGAAGACTTAATGAGTTAATTTATAAATTAGATTCTAAAAAATGCATGAGCAGATGCTATTATTGGGTCCTAAATTGATTTAACTCTAACTTGGAAGTGTAAAAAAACAAAAATTGCACAATATTTGTATCTTACTGATGGTAGACTGGTACTTTCCTATTTGTTTTCAGATTAGGTTAATATTCCAAATCACTATTCAGCCTAGGGCTAAACTCCTAAACAAGATTTCAACACATCCTCCTGTAAGAAAGGAACGACTCCATGTTGTTTTTTGAGAGGAACTGTGGAGAAGAGACTCGTGAGTCACATTTAAGAAATGAACTCGCCTTCTAAGGAATGGGAAGTAATTCCCTGGTTGAACCATTAGGATATTGTGAACATAAAAGGGGAGGAACATTACTGTGGTAAAAAGGAAGCTGACCCAGCACTCAACTTAGTTGTTGATTTATGTTCTGACCATTGCCAGCACTCGCCCAATTTGTTATTGCAGATAAAAGCTCTGTTGCGATTTTGGAACACGCTATGGGTTGGAAGGGTGGTGTGGGTAAGTTGGGAAAGCAAAAACAAAAGGAAGATGGATTGGAAATTTGGGTTCTAACATTCTTTTGGACAGTCATTTCCTAGTTTTTATTTTAAGATTTTATTTACTTCTTGGTGTGATGACCAGAAAATAGGTTAACAGTTTTGCAAAACTAGCCCCGAGTGCCTGGGATATATTTGCTTCGCTTCTGGGGATTTTCTTCAGGTTTTATCACCGTTTCCTGTCCCTCATGATCAGTTGTGGGATTAATAGTCAAACCAAAAAAAAAACAACAACAAAGTTTTAATTGCTTGTTTTTAGAACTTCCTTCTGCATCTAGCTGTGCTGCAGTAATGAAGCTAAATCCACAAACAAACTGAAATGATCTCATCTTTCACTCTTTAATCCTGTCCTCTACTGTATCAGTGCCTCAGTTAGCAACTTTGCTTAAAATTGGGACGTTTGCTGCTGATGTTGTAAAGTTTCTATTGAATTATGTTGCTGTATCCTTCAGCCCCCCACAAAGCTGGGCAGCAGCTCTGGCAGTTCCCACTCCAGTCTCTAATGACCAGCTCTCTAGGATGGGGGGAAAAAATAACAACCTTGAATCATCCTATCAAAGAAATGAATGTTTTTCTATGAAGCAAAACTATTTGGATCTCAGCAACAAAATTAAATCTTTTTTTTAACTTTTCAGCGTGAATACTAAGCATGGTCAAATGGTGTACTGTATCCAGGTAAATCTTACAAAATGCTGCTTTTCAAACACAGCAACACAATTTCAGTGTTTTCTGCTTACTAAATGTTTCACAGACATAAACTGTAATTTTCACACCTTCACAGATTTCTTATAGTTTTGCTTTTGGGTAGCTCTTAAAGGTTTCAAATTGTCAAATTAAAATTTGAACGCCAGAAATGACACCGGAAATAATGCAATAAAAGCAGTTTTCAAAGGAGGATTTAATTCATTAAGGCAAAATGGGAACCCAAGGCAATCCAGCAATATGTAAACCTATACCTTGCCTCTTTGAAAAAAAATTGCAAAGTGTCTAAGTAAAGCCTCTCTGATAACAAAATAGGCTACAAGATCTCAAAAAGTAACATGTTGTTCCCTGACCTAAAGAGATTTAAGAAGAAATTTGTGAGTTCAGAAAGGTTTCAAAGCATTTGCACTCAGGTGAACCACAGCAACAGCCTTTATCCAAAAACAGATTAATCATGAAACAGTGATGGACCTTTCCAGAAATGGATAGTCTATCTAAAATACTCCGTTGGTACTGAGTATTTGCCAAAACTAACATAAAAGGATATTGCACATTTGCCTTAGATGTTTTGAACAGCGTGCTACTGAAAAATCCTCCAAAGCAGCTAAACTGAAACAATTTTGCAAAGAGTGGGCAGTTCCTCCATAGGGATTTAAAAGTCTCATTGGAAGTAATTGTAAAATGCCTTGATAGCAGTTGTTGTAGCCAAGCATGACACAACCAGCTATTAGGCTTTAGGGATCATTTTTCATGCTGCAAAAGTTAATAACAGCCATATTTTCTCACACAGTCGTGGCAAGACCAAACTACCACTCATGCCCCCAATCAGCAATAATCAGTGACACCATAAGTATAGACTTACATGCGCCCTTGCAAATCAAAAAAATGTTTCTCAACAGCTCATTTGGCATTTTGAGTAAAACTCCCCTAGTGGACAGAAATCGATGTAACCTCAGCTTCCTGGGCAGCGTCTGCTCATTTCGGGTCAAGAAAAACGACCTAGACGAAGAGATGCTATTGGCATTCCAAAGCGATTATGTCTGGGCCATGCTGAAAATCATAGCAGGCATATTTAATCAATTCATTCTGGGTCAGCAGCATGCCTACAGGGAAGAGAGGCTGCATAATCATCAGAGATGAACCCCCCACACCCTTTCGCTCCTCATCGGCCCCTATGATTGTTCTCTTAAACACAACCCCCAAAACACTGATCCCCCAGTTTTGTGCTCCAGGCAGAAAACCAAAGAAATATGACAAATAAGCCCATTAACCAGGAGGTAGAGCAGAGATGGGGGAGAGAGCGGTCTTCACTGAACGCCCAACAGGATCCAAATGAGACTTCCGACGTCACCGCCGCAGCCCGCTGATGGATAGTCGTGCTGCCACTTCTGCTGTCATTACTGTAGATTTGTATTCAAATCACTCCTCACTTGCGTGAGGGTGAGATTCATTTTATGTTGTGTTGTTTCATTTTACGGCTAACAAATATTGCCGGGGTGGCTGGCTGTTCCTTTGTAGCCCGCCACTGCATTACTGTGGCTCAGGGGCTTTTATTTGAGTCCATTTGCTCAATTCCACCCAGTCAAACAGATAAACAGCATGTAATTTAAATCAAAGAGGGAGAGCGGGGAGAACTCAAAGCAGGTGTTTCAGAAACGAAATTTAAGATAAAGGTTGTCCGTTTGCCTTTTTTTTTTTCCGTTGGTTCACAAAAGCGGGTTGTCCGAAAAAATGTATCCAGAAGAGTGCGTGTTTGAGCATTTTTATGTGCATACACAGGCAGATTTGTGTGTGTTGTTCAGGGAAGTGATAAATCACCTTAGGCCCACTGTGGAGTCCCAGCGAATAAACCACTAAATCTATTATGTTAGTGTGTGTGTGCGGGGGTGTGCGCATTTGATCCTAGATGTGTGTCAGTGTTTTAATAGGTTGACCCACGGATCACCAGAGGCTGCCAAGGTGGAGCTCCTCACCCCTTGAGACGACTTGTCACGCACTGAAAGACAGGCACACAAGAGGAATGGACGAATTAGAGAGAGGCGCTTCGGCTGTCTCTCTCTGTGTTCTTGGCAGCATTGCCCCCCCCCCCCCCCCCCCCCCCCCCCCCCCCCCCCCCCCCCCCCCCCCCCCCCCCCCCCCCCCTCCCCTTGCCCGCCTTTCTACTCCTTACGCTACTCCTCTACCAACAATATAAAT
>CAEGAE010029198.1:0-24985 GCA_903067095.1 Girardinus metallicus | reverse complement strand
ATTGACCAAATACTTATTTTCCACCCTTATTTTCAAATAAATTCTTTAAAAATCAGACAATGTGATTTTCTGAATTTCTTTTTCTCATTTTGTCTCTCATAGTTGATGTCTACCTATGATGTCAATTACAGGCCTCTCATCTTTTTAAGTGGGAGAACTTGCACAATTGGTGACTGACTAAATATTATTTTTGTTTTGGGTTCTCCAACTTCATGTTCAGTGGTCCAAACCTGATCTCTAGTTCATGTTAGTCTAATGTAAGAGCAAATTTTGTTTAATAAATTTGCTTACAATTCCAAAAACAACCCACCACCCGAAAAACAAAAACAGCTTTCTGCCTTTGTTCACTATGTTAAACTACACTAATTTTTAACAGTGAAATTTTAACTTAAACTTGAAAACTTATTTGTTAGGCATTAACAAATAGCATTCTTCTCCAAGCAAACAAACTGAAATGGTGAAAGCTGAATTACTGAGTGGCTTGGCTCTGGTGTGCTTCCAATTTTCCAAATTAAAATTTTCTTCCAGAATTTTATATTTTCCAGAGGAAAAAACGTTAAACCACAAAATATATTTAAGAATTTCACCAGTTCCATAGAGAACAAAACCGTATTAATTACAAATTCTTTTTGCTACAGTTTTTTTTAAGATTGTTCTTTGCAACAATCTTAAAAATTGTTGTGGTTTTTTGTGAATATAAATTAGCTCACTTCAAGTATAAATAGTTCTATTTACACAAGAAGACTAAAAAAAGTGTATTTTTTCTTTCTTTAAGGTTACTCGCTTGATTTCAATAATATTAAAACTGTCCAGTACAACAATCAATCCGAGTCCATGTGCTGCTCCAGTGAGATTCAGGACATGATCAACAGCATTGTGAGGCTTACCGGCTGTCCTTCACAGTTTGTAGAAAACTTTTGCACAGTTCTGAATTTACATGTGCTACCAGCATTGTTTGCTTCTCATCCTGCGGCATTTTTTTTCCAAACAGGAGGACAGTCACACCAAAAGTACCTGCACTCTCTGATTGCTAGGAGATTGAGTCAACCTGGTTCTCATCACTAGCAAGCAGAGAAGCCGCAGAAAGGTGCAGCGGAGGGGAGTGTCTACCTTGTAGTTCGCCAGAACAAAAGCTTCTCAAATACATGAAGTTTGTCACCGTCATATTTCCAATGTTTTCTGCCACAATTAATATTTTGCTTTTCAGCCAGAAAGTTTAATTTTGGTCTCGTCTGACCAGAGCATATTAAGACATGTTTGCTACGTAGCGGTTATGAATGGCGCAAAGACGAGTTACTTCCCACTCTTTCATAAATGTCAGATTTATTATTTGCTCTATTGTAAACTAGTTTCCCCGCCTTAAATGTGGATCTCTGCAGCTCAACATCATGTCATGCATGTTTCCAGCTGTGCACATACTCTGCAAAACAGACATAGAGAATACTCTCCACAGTGTTCAAATCTTACACTGTAAAAAACACAAACTCTTACCAAGTATTTTTTGCAGGATTTTAGACAAAATGTTAACTTACAAATAACATTTCAGTAAAACAACAGGAGCATCTAAATATAAATAAAGACCTTACTTTTTATTTAAAGATTTTTTTAAAAACCATGTATAACTTTTTTTCCCCACTTCTCAACTATGCTGTAGTTTGCATTGGTATGTCAAAAGAAACCAAAACAAAACAAAAAAAAAAAAACCCTGATTTGTGTTTTGTAATTTGACAAAATGTGGAAAACGGTACAAAATCTTTTGTTAGGGATTGTATGTCAGTTGAATGTTAATCTCCTCTGTTTTTGTTTGCTTTTGTTTTTTTTTTCTCCTCATATTCACCCATCACATACAGAGAGGAGATGTTGACGATCTCCATTACGCTGCGCTGAACCTCAAGAGAAGCGATGAACGTCACAATCAAGAAGATGAACTGGTCAGCATCTGTGTGTACTCCAGTGTAAAGAGCATAAAAAAATGAGAGCCCAAAAAAACATCTGAGAAATGACTGTAAAATAAATCCTGATGAAACTAAAGATTCTTAGTTTGTCTTTTATTTTCCACTCTTAAGTTATGTTCTGAGTTAATCAGCAACATGCTTCAGGATCTCTAAACCTCACCGAAACACAGACACAGCAGAACTGAAGTGGTATCCTGAAAATATCTTCATAATAATAGCTTACTGTACATTTATTTACTCCTGTGATAAAGGTGTTGTGACCTACAGATGTAAGTTTCCAATGATGGAAACAAGTTCTTGCTGAGCTAAAGTAGAAGAACGTTAGCACAAAGCCTCCGACCACAGTGACCCGTTTAAATATGGTGTCAAAGAACCTGCTGTACAAGTTAATATGACAGAGAAACAACAGCGAATGATCAAGGTAAAAGTAGCCATAGATAGATTTCATGTGGACTGTGAAAATTTATCTCCAAAATACGTTTGTGCACATGCCACTTGAACCTAAGATATTTTATCTCATCAAAACATCCAAGAGAAAGAAAGTCTAACCTGAAACTTTTTGGAATGACTTGTTTATCTTCTACTTTAGCCTTTTTCAAAGGACATGAGGTAATATTAGAACTAAAACGAGACCCTTTCTAAAGTGTTTCTTCACATAGACTCTATTTTGTTTTTCATGTTACACCTACAAATGTTGCATTTTATTGAGATTGTACATGATAGGCCAACACAAGCTAGTGTAGATTTGCGAAATAAGAGAAAAATGCTTAAAGGTTCACATCAACTTATTAAGGATGTGAACTTTAATAAGTTCACATCGTTATTAAAATGAAGCTTACTGAAAATTTCAAAAATAAAAGCCTCAATATTCATCTGAGGCTAGTGCAGATGAATATTGCACTATTCCCACCTAAACCTCCCACCTAAATAGACTGACTGGGGATGTAGATATGGCATCAAAGAAGCAGCCAAGGAATCTCCAGAGGCTCTAAAGAAATTCATAGCATTCTGGGGCAACTATAGGTAAATGAGTCTGGCCTTTGAGAAAGAGTGAAGTTAGCTCAGCTATTCCTGATTGACAGGAAAATTCATTTCTGGTTGCACTTTACTACAAACTCATCTAGAAAGTCAGCAAATATGACAAAAACTGAATCTTTCGCCAATATCAAAAATAGTATAACATGTAAGTGGCCTCTACTTGTTTGGTACTTTTTCCAGTCCTGAGTACTCCAGAATGTTTTATTCAGTCATTCATGCAATGATGCTGCTGAGCTACATTGTTGCCACAGATGCCATACAAACGGTGCTACTGGTGCCAAGGAAGGCAGGTGAGGTGTCCATGGACACAGCAACTGAGAAGCCAACTCTCCAGTTACAGGAGGAACTCCTACAGTAACTTCTTGAGCCACTATCACCCCAAAAACCTTAGAGTGGAAAACTGACATCATCCAATCACCCAAAAACACACCATCAGCTCACGAAGCATCATGCTTTCAGGAAGCTTTTCTCCAGCAGGAAGAAGGAAGCTGGTCAAAGGTCATGAGAAAATCGACTAAATGTAGGAAATGCTGAAATAAAAGGCTCAACACGAGGCACGTGTTAGCAATCCAGCAGAACAATGGTCAGAAACATGCTGCCAGACCTTTAATGGAATTATTTTAGTCAAAGGAACTTGTTTGAGTGGCCCAAAGTCTATTTTGTGAATGTTCATGGACTTGAATTGCTTTTCCACACGTGATCTGCATGTAAGTGATGAGAAAAACTTGTAGAAAAATGTGGTGTACCACTGAGGTCAGGAAGACAAGCAGGGCGACGTCACCTTCTCTTCCAAAACAGCGCTGACACCTAATCTCATTCGTCTCTTTAAGTTCCCTCTTCCAATGTCAGTTTAGAAAATCCAAATACATTAAAATAATTTAGAATATCAAGATATCGTTCACAGCTTTATGTTCCAAACAACTTCAATGGATCTTTAAAGTACAGGGTTTACAAATTGAAAACTAAAAAGACAATGACTTGTTCTGGACATTAAATGTTTTTAGCATAAATACTAACTACCGACACAGAACATGTGAGTGTTCTGACATTCATGGTGGGCCAATCATACACAGTCTTGTCTCTTGAAAGTGGAGCAACAAAAGAGATCTTATCAGTGAAGCAAAACCCCTTAAAGAAAATGAATCTTCCACTGCGTGCTGGCTATGCGATATGTCTGCTTTTGGGAAACCTGAGTAAGTTGTGTAATGTTTTTTGTTAGACTCTAATGTGTTTCTACTCATAAGAAACTCTTATTATTCTTATATGTTTCCTTCCCAGTGTTTGCGACAGCTCTGGCACCGTCATCGTCAGGTTTAGGTTTTGAAGCCGTTAATGTTGGCTGGGACGTGACTTTGAAATGCTCCTATCGGGAAAATTCTGCATTAGGCGTTTACTGGTACAAACAAAGTCCGGGACGGAAACCACAATTGATGTCGGAATTCTTGAAACATGCTAGCAACGGCTCTATGAAAAGTCCGTTTAACAACGATCCACGGTTTCAACTGGATACAGGCAATGACAAAAACAACTTGAAGATCTCAAATGTCCAAACGTCAGACTCGGCCATTTACTACTGTGTAAGTGGCCACTCGTTCCAGTTCGACTTCTTGGAGGGCATCACTGTCCAGGTAAAGGACTTAGCATTAAACTTCCAAACGTCGGTCTACCAGTCAGAACTCGAAATCATTCATCCGGGAGATTCTGCTATGCTGAACTGTACTGTGCACACTGGGCTCTGCGATGGAGAACACAGAGTTTATTGGCTAAAAAACTCTGATGAATCTAATCCAACAATCATTTATGCGCAAGGGGACAGGAGAAACCAGTGTGAAATGAAACCAAACAGATAAACTCACACCTGTGTGTACAAACTGCCACTGGAGAACCTGAATGTGTCTCACGCTGGGACCTATTACTGCGCGGTCGCCTCGTGTGGATACGTCCTGTTTGGAAATGGGACCAAGCTGGAGTACAAAGGTAGCAGATCGTTTAGCAAACACAACTTTGCATGATGAGTTGAGGTGGTTGTAAGATCTCCTAGCCTCTGTCTCCTTACAGAAAAACTGGATTCTGCTGTCCTGCTGTACGTGTTGACAGGAACTTTGGCCTTCGTCATCGTCCTGATGGGTCTGTTGGCGTACGCATCCCACAAACTGTACAAGACGAAGAAATGCAATCGTGGGGGTGTGTCACATACTTTATAACTTATGATACATGTTAGACCAAAGTGATGTGGGCAGAAGACAGGGAACGATTATTATTATTGCACTAACCAATAAAAAGCCAATGCAGTAGACTTGATTGACCTTAAGTAATAAAAATAAAAAATAATAATCTATTCTTTTTATATAGTCAGTTATATTACGGAATTCCACAATTTAGCTCAAAACCAGAGAGCATAAATATTTTAGTTATAAAATATATCTGCTGGTTGCTCGTGTTTTATCACTCATTTAACTACCAACAGTTCTGAGTCGACTGTAAGATCGAATACAATTTATGCCCATTAATAACTGACAACGGCTGGTTAACAGATGCTTCATTCCCATTTTTTTTAGCAATCTTGTACTTATAATAAACCATTCATGTCTTCTCTATCTTTTCTTGTCACAGTTTCCTTCTTTTGCCCCCTTTTTTTTAAAGATTGCTACTATTTAATCCTTTTAATCTAACCAAAAGATTTGCAATGGTCATTTTGATCAAGTACTTAAATGATGGTTTCATTAGACAACTAAACATATCCCCTAGACCAGTGTTTCTCAACCTTTCTTGGGCCAGCGCCCCCCTATCCGTTATGCAGTTCCCTTACTGCCCCACGTCAAAGAAGATGTAGGCTACTTTGCACTGAATATTATTTTAATATTAATATTACTATCGCTATTGTTTCAGTATTTATCATCAAAAATAATATTCCAAAGAACAAAAATATCCATGGGAATACAAATCATTTGTACAGGCGTCTAAGAAAAATGCAATGAAAGAACATTCAAATTAAAATCGGTAGGCCGAACATCAGCCAATCAGAGTGGAAAAAATATTCTTGTTCTGTGCCATTTTCTGATGTTAGTTGTTGAAAATTCCACAAAATGACCAGATAAAAGATGTACAACAATACCAGTTTAAACTTTGAACTATTTGCACAAAACTGAGCTCTACAACATTAAACCATGGATAGAACTGCAACTATATCATCATAACTCTTCTTCTCTTCAGTGTTTCAGTGAGTTTCTGGCGGTGCAGCTCTGTGCTGCCTTCAGGAGAATGGGACATCAGAGTATCATCCATCAAAATTCACCCACATGGCATTTACTGCATAAACCAGAGCTTTCAGTGGAAAAACAAAAGTGCCTGATCCTTTTAATGCCATAGACATATGGGATAGAAATATGGATTACATTTTTCAATAGACCTGTCTATTGATTTATAGATTAATAGTTTTACTAGACAGAAATTACAAAGAACAAAACTGGTTCTTGGTCAAATCCTAATGAGTCAGATTGAAAGTGTCATGGAGTCACTGAACAGCCTCGTGACATTAACACTGACATGAAAAATAATACTGAAGACATAATTATATCAAATCTAATGAAAAACATAAATGAGTGATAAGTTCTTTACTGTTATTGTCTGTAACATATATTTCTTCTTAGTGTTAGCTGTGGTCTCAACAAACTCATGGCACTTTAACAATATTATTTTACCTTTTATCTGAAAACAGCGTCTGTCTGTTCTTGCCATTTAGTCCTCTGTGTTAACTATTGTTCGAAAAGTCTTGCCATACCAGTTTATTCCTCTGTATTTACTTTAGTTTCTTAGTTTAATCTTGCATTTTGTTCTTCATTCATTTCCATTTAGTTTTCTTTAATTAGTCTTGTCCTCTCTTGGTTAATTGCTGTCTTCTTTAGTTTCTTTCCTGTTGCTAGATTTATTTTATCGTTTGCACTGACGCTCACCACCAGTAATCTTCACTCATCACCTGCTGCGCCGCCGCCTCGTCATCATGTGTTTCACATCATGTACTGATTTGCCACTCATTGATTTTTCACTGTACAGCGTTGGATTCTCTGTTTTTATGCCATCTAGTCTGTCGCTCCGTTCTACATCCTGATTCTCCTGTTCCAGAGTTTTGCGCAACGTGCGCATTTCATTTTTTTTTTATTTTTTATTTTTTTTACCAACTACGGTGCGGAGCGGTCGGGGAGCGTATCGATGGAAAAAAAAGCAGACTGACCTAAAGCTTTTAAAACAAGGGAAAAAATCCCAGTATTCTGATGATTGGAGTTCGATCTCTTTTAAACAGTGTATCTGATCTGTGAACTGGTATTTTTATGTTGCCTCTTGTGTAAAATGGCTTCTTCTTCACTAAGTGGCCTTCCAGCCCAGGACAGTGCAGAACTCTTTTCACTGTAAAATATAAAACTATCCTCTGAGCTAAAGTTGGCATCTTCACAAGGCCTTTTGCTTTTGTACCAGGGTTAGTACGCGGGCGTGTTTTGATACACCAAAATACAAAATAATAAATGAACGTTGCCATGGTGTTTATGCCAGTCTGAAGAGATGAGTATGACACTCTGTGGCATCTGTAAATTAAATCAATCAATCAATCAATCAATCAATCAATCAATCAATCAGATTCGTAAGGAATCTATTTGATTTCCCTTGTGAATTTTTTATTTAAATCTTGCCATGATGTCACATAGTAATATCATGTACAGTGAAGTTCACTGTATATTCATAATACAGTGAACTTCTCTATATGAAGAAATGAAAAATTCTCCTAAAAATGATCTCTCGTCTTCCACACATTCAGAAAATAGAAATAATTTTGGTAATCCTCCCTGACCTGCAAGGGGAAATGTTTAATCTGATGTGGTAAACCGCATTGAGAAGATGAGAATAAAAATAAAAAAATAACCGGTTAGTTTTGGTCCTCTAGATCTATGTTTATAGAAGCATTCTACCTGCTAGATAAAGTGTTTAAAATAAAAAACTAAACAAAATAAAGCACCCCCTTTTGTTTCACTTACACAGATCCTCCAGAGAGATCTTCAGCCGCTTCAGCTCCAAAAGGCCAAGTGAGTATTAATCTACAACTACAAGTAAAGTCAAACAACAGACAACAAATGTAATATATATCTAGTATATATTACATTTGTATGCAGTGTACAATAATATCTTCCTAGTTGTGAAATTTCTTAAATAAAATTGGCGTTTACAAAATTGCCTTGATAGTTGGGAAGGTTCTCAACACCCGTCATGAAAAACAATTACATTCTTTTACAAAGTTTTGCGTAATTTGTCAGAAAGATGTGTTCTGAAAACTCCTCTTTTCTTACAAGTAGGACTCTGTGGATGCAGGTGACCTCCATTACGCTACCGTCAGTGAGAAGAACGTTACCAGATCGAGAGCGCAGAGTGAAGCCAGCGATGTGTGTACATACTCTACTCTAAAGCAGTAGAGCAGGATGTGGTGAACATGCGGTTTTCATTCATTTGAACAAAATAAATAAATGTATCCGATATCCTCTACAGCGTCAAACAAATGCTCTCCATGTTTCTGACAAATGCGTGTAAAATAAAGAATAAAACCAACTGGTCTCAGTGTTACAGTGTTAGAAGTTATCAGGAAGAGAGTGTGTGCAACAACCTGGGCAACCTTACAGACTGCAGAAGTGGCTCACAGAGCATTTTACAGTAAAAACAAAACCACTGACATTATGTGTAGATGTAGCACAAGTCACTACATGCTGAAGCGACTGGTGAGGTTGGCAAGTCTTCACAGGCCAAGCATGTTGGACCCCCCCTGTGCTATTTGTGGTCTCTGGCAGGAAGTCTCTGCAGTCGTTTGATGCCTTGCAGATTCAAAGTGTGACTCTGACTAAAACTACAAGCAACTGAGTAAAGTTACAACATGTAATATTATAGAAGTTGTTAAACATTTCTAAAGTTTTCAGACTACTGTTTATTTGTAACGCTGATGTACAGCGATGCAGATAGGTTTTTAACCCCTTACATACTTCCTGTTGTTCCTGGATTTTTTTTTAATTGTTATTATTTTTAAAGTAGGACAAAGATGATCTGAGTAAATGCAAAAGACGATTTCATTTACAATAAAAAAAAAACAAAAAAAAAAATCTATTTGAACCAACCAATCCTTTTGGTAAAACTGAGTTAGGGGACTTTGTTGTGTTTGGCTACATTTTCAGTTTTACCAGCCAAACTCAGGTTTGATCACTTCCTGGTCTTAAGAATGAAGAAACCCCCTAAGTAGGAGATTTCTCTTGAAAACTTTATAAATTTGCTATGCAGAGAAATGATTGTGTACTGAGCTGGAGAATCTGTTCAACTTCCTGTGCGGTATACTCTTTGTAGATTGGATCTCAATATGGTTTCCCTGAGACTGATATGCATATTTATGAGCCGTTTTTTTTTGTTGTTGTTTTTGTGGTTCCAGGCAGAAAATCTTTGTTTAGGTGCAGCTACTCGTTTTCTTTGTACCCAGAATAACAACAATAAAGGACTTTGTGGTTTTGTACATCAGAGTAAACATCAAAGTGTCACTAGGTAAAACACAAAGCTGTCTAGGTGACGGTTAAAGTTTGGTTCAAAAACATAGAACTTACTGAACATCCATTAAACCCGACATCAAACCTAAAATGAGATGGATATATAAGAAAATAATCAAGGTGTATGAAAACATACTTTTGCTATTTCTGAAGTTTTTTATTTCATAAGTTTGACACAGTGCTCAGATCTATCCTAACCACAACACATATCAGCCAGATTTGAGCGCCCCCTTGTGTTTCATAAAGTAATAATTACACATGCTAAGCAATATAAGGAATACGTATTTTATTCTGAAAAATAAAAAAGAATTAGGTTATGGTTGAGAAATTTGAGCAGTTTTTGAGTAAAATGAAGGTCAACTGTGGCATTTTGAGATTTTTTTTAGTTGATTCTAGATTTAAACACGTTTCTGAATATATGTCAGTATCGCTAACAATGCTAACATGGTAAAAAGGTTACATTTTTTTGTACAAAAGCCATTGAATGTAGAAAAATCGTAAGGCACATACATTGTTCTATGAAAATTTGGGGATTTTTATGATAAAGTTTGACTAATTTTATTTTGCGTCTAGGTGGTTACATAAAAAAAATCAAACGTTCATCCAAAAATGACCAAAATATTTTCATGGAGTCATGTCTTCATGTGGAATCATATTAGTGCCTGGATCAAACATTTTCTCAAAGATAAGTTAAAATCATTCTCAAGACATATCTGAGAATATTTTGGTAATTTTCTGAACAATGGATTTTTTGCATATTGTATACATGCATATATATTTTTAAATAAATAATTCCTTGAACTTCACACAAGCTTGATGTTATTCCACATGTAGATATGATCTTATGAAAATGTTTTGGTAATTTATTGATAAAAGATTGATTTTGTATGAATTTATTAATTTTGGTTCAAAATGTTTAATGATTTGTTCCATTAGAAAAAAAAATTATCTAGGGGCATGAAAATAAGAAAATCGTAATTAATCTGTAGACATGACCACTTGAGAATGTCTTGGTAATTTTTATGAATTATGAATTTTGCTTAAAATTTTGGTTCATTATTTTGTAAAATAGTAGTTAACATGAATGTTTAACACCAATCTGCTTGGATCAAAGGATCATGTGAAGCCCATCTACTTCCTATGTAATTCCTGGGTCGTACATTAGCTACGCCCTAACCTTTGACCTAACCTTTGACACAAAGCATGATGAATTCAGATTTCCTGTTGTTGTGTCAAATTCTGATCCTTCTGTCTGAATGTCACTGGAAAAATCAAAACTGTAAACGTTTTTCTAATCAGTTCTTGTCCAAATGTTGTTGATTCTGTGTGTAATGTTGCGTGTTTCCTTTCCTTAGATGACATCAGTGATTTTCTGTTGCTGAGTGTTATGTGTGTTGTGCATTTAAAGACGGTGCTATAAACTTTGGTTGCAGCAAGTTGTTATTTGACCTTCTGTTGCCTCGCCAGCATCTTCTACCAGTTTGCTGATTCTCCTCTTACATGTTACTCATTGGATACTTTTAAGAAGATTTCCTGTAAACCTCAACCAACGGCTGTCCAAGAAAATAACGCCAGATGAGCTTCTGAAATACTCAAACCAACATGTAACACACCAACAACAAAGCAGCTTAGTTGCGCCTAATTCATTGTGAGATATGATTGTTTCCCTCATCTAACCTAATGTTGTCATTCTTATCTAACAGAAGGTGATAAGTTTACAAAATAGCTGTGCTGACAAATTCAGTTTTGTTAAAAGTTTTTTTTTTTTTTTTAATTGCTTTAAAAATCTGTCAAAAAACATTGACTCTCTCACCTAAAGCTGTACAAAACTTATCTTTTTTCCTCCACCTGACCAAACTGGTCATTTCTCTTTCTTTCATTTTTTTTTTTCTACATTTAAAAATTGAAATGGGAGGATCCTTTTCGAACTTTGAGTACTTGGGTTTTCTTTCAGATCAGACTGCTACTGTATGTGGCTGTGTTAATGAGATCATGTTCCATTCGTAGCCACTCAGCAGGGTGACAAAGTGCTTTTCATTCAATGAGGTGATTTCAGCAGGATGACTCTTTCAGAGGCTCTTTTCTGTCTCACATGTGTTTTCTTATGGAACAAGGGTAAGTAACGCATTTGCTATTAAACCGCTTTATATCTAGTGGCCAATTTTGCATATAAATATTACTTTCTCCTTTATTTTAGCTGAGATGAATGATTTGGAGACATTTGTGGATCACAAGACAGGCTTTATGTCGGCTGATGTTGGTGGCAATGTGACTCTACAATGTTCTTTTGATGAAGAAGAGGCCAGTTATTTCTGGTACAAGCAATCCCTGGGACAGAAACTGCAGCTGATCTCCATGAGTTACAAACTAGATAAAGGAAGTACTTTTTACGGGGCGTTCAAAGACACGCCACGATTCAGTCTGGAAACTGAAGTAGGGAAGAGTCGGTTAAACATTTCCAATTTGCAGTCTTCAGACACAGGAACATACTTCTGCGCAAGTAGCCTTTCATTCCTGCTCAGGTTTGTGAAGGGTATTACAGTTGTTGTGAAAGATTCTGCTGTGGGAGGTGAAGCTTTGGTCCACCAGGCGGTATCTGAAACCGCATGGCCAGGAGACTCCGTGACTCTCAACTGTACGGTCCAAACTGGGAGCTGCCGGGGAGAACGCAGAGTTTACTGGTTCAGAAAGTCCTCAAAATATGATCCAGTACTCGTTTACGCCCATGGAGTCACGGCAGACCAATGTCTAACAAGTCCTGACACGCAGACTGACACCTGTCTGTACAAACTGCCAGTGGAGAACATAAAAATGTCTCACACTGGGACTTATTACTGCGCTGTTGTCTCCTGTGGACGGATAGCGTTTGGAAAGGGGACGAAATTGGAATTGGAAAGTGAGTTGTTACACTGAATAATTGCTATTTTCTTTTTGCTTGTTTGGAAAAAGAGAGAAGCTAAAACTTTGGGTTTTTGATGTTCGGATCTGCAGGTGAGGCGGTCTCGCTGCTCTTGGTGTATTTCTTATGTGCAGCTTTGATTTTCACCATCGTCCTAAATGTTTTACTGGCCATCAAGCTGTACAAGAAACACAACAAAGACAGCTGCCAAACTTCAGGTAACTGCTGGTTTCGTATTCAGGTTATCCACATTTTGCCATTAAAAAAAAAAATCTTTTGTCTTTCACAGTATTTCAAGGAAAGTCTTCGTCTTGTCCAGGTGCAGATGAAGAGGTAAATACAACTGAATGTGTTTAATGAATACCAAAATGCATGTCTCTTCAACATATCCTGAACAGATAACTATGTTTTGAAGGAAAATTTGTTCATAATCTCTGATGTATCCTGTTATTAGGAAGACGGTCTCCATTACGCTGCTGTTAACACTGACCAGCCCACCCGATCAAGAAGACAGAAGAAAAGTCAAGAGACCGAATGTGTTTACTCCTTTATAAAGCGCTAGATTGGGCAGATTTTCATCTTAAATGTGTTATAGTTGGCAGGTTTGGAGCTTAAGTGATTATGTATAATGAAACTGAGTTTGACGCCCCTGACCTATTTCATCCCAAACTTTACATTCCTGGCTTGAAATGTTGTTTCAGTATTTCCATGTATTGTGGGAAAAGCGCCAGTTCTTCCAGCTGGAAAACACCAACATACTGGGACTCTGTCACACTCATCCTATAAAGTTGGGACAGTACTGTGAGATTTGAAAGCTTCTCTCATTTTACTCAAAAATTAAGTAATTGTCGTACGAGTAAACAAATCAATTGTTGTTTTGAGCATGAGTGTCGAAAGGTAATGGCCGTTAACTGTATTTGCATACTTTAATCTGTCTCTCTTATTCTGCTTCACAAGATCTTTTGCTTTTGTTTTTCTGGTCTTGTTGTGTTGGGTTTCATACTCACAAATTGTACCAAAACACATTCATCATGTCCTTCCTGAACTGTGCAGTGGTTGGACATGCTCTTGCTACTAAAACAAATTAACGTGGTACCTTCAGGCATCCAGAAATCTTGGCTAAATTCTTTTTTTTTTTTTTTTGTAAGTAAGGAAGTGGGTCTTAAAATGCATTCATTGTGTCTACTTTGAAATCAGTTGGTAAACGGCTTCGTACTTGTATAGCACCTTGTCAGGTCCAGAGGACTCCAAAGCGATTCTCACTACAGTCGTTCACACATTTACACACTGATGGTGGCAAGCTACCGGATAGTCGCCACAGCAAGGGGAGTTCTGACAGAAGCAAGGTTGTAATACACCAGCGCCACCAGCAGGCAAAGTGTCCAAAAGGAGGGTGGAGCAGGGATCAAAACAGCAACCTGTCGATAGTGAGCCAAACTCCTACCACCGTCACCATGATCATCCCAGATGATAACAAGCTTTGCAGTACCTGTTAAAAATATAGCAAAGCAGCATTCGGTAAATATTTCTACTGATAGAAAAATTTATAAGTAGAAATATAAATGTATTCATTAGCCTTAGCAAGTAAGTGAAGATGCAATGCAAACTGCAAGTTTCTTTGAACGGAAAACCTTTTACCAATAGACATTGATGGATCTCTTGAAACTGATAGTTTGGAATTGCACCACAGCAGCAACATATTATATCTTAATGAAGATCATATTCTATCACAACCCACTGTGAATAAATTTACTGTAACAATGTATTCGGTCGAATTTAAAGTTGTCATCCCTCAAATTCAAAAAATGTCTCACAGGACCCTCGACAGTTATTTAAATATATGTTAAAAATATATACAAGTTAACCTATCCAGTATAAAACAAAAATAATTGTAATTACATCACTGTTGCCAGTCTTACATGCACCATCTGACAATTTAATCTAAAATATCAGAATTAGTTTTATTTAGACATGTTTGTTGAATATAGGATTATATTTTTGTCTGTTGGATCTAAATACTAAATATGTAAAATAAGAGAGAACAATCCACTCAACTGTCAGGAAATATGGTACCAATTACAGCTCAAATATTTGCTCATGTTCACCCATCAGGAATAAGTACAATAGGTAGAACTTTTTTGCTTTTAAGGTTTTCCATGCAATGTTGATTTTAGGCTAACAACTTCAGTAACCATATCAGGCAAGGTTGGACGAAGATCCGGTGTTTCCTCGTTAACATCCGACTTATTAAAATACAATGTAAAATTGATGCAAAATACATGAGCAAATCACCTCAGAAATGATTAAAAAAATGTAAAATCAGCTTCTTCCCTCTCAGTCCCCATAGCTAAATGCAATTTAAACGTAGTGGGACAACCAGAAAAGGGAGTCGCATGACAGAGAGCTCTCCTGCCTTGATGTAGAGAAACTATGCAAATAGGATTGGTTAAAGACCTGCTTTTATGTCTGCTCCAACTTTGTTAAATGGTTCACAAAGTCCAAGTGCTGTCCAAATGACTTTGTGACTGTCAGAAATGCTACTGTCAGAAATAAAGATGATTCCTTTTTAAGACCCATAACGCCCGTAGTTATGACTTTCCCTGACACTGATGTTGATCTTCGTCACAGTGAGAACTTTTAAATGACTTTGACTTCTGACAGCATCTTAATCAATTCTTTCATCACATCCTCCTGTCTGCTGCCCAGCATCAACACCAGGTAGCTTTACTGACTACCTCCTCATTTCTGATTGGGTGGTAGCATCCAGTTCGCTCATAAGAAAGTAGAACATGTTGAGAGATTGTATCAGTCCAGCGCAACCTTTTAAACATAATGACTACTCTGAAGATTTTCTATCTGTTCTTGGCAACAGTTGGTATGTAATGTTATTTTTTCCATGGATTTTTAGCATATTTAATAAGTTTGCAGCTGTAATAAATAGCCACTTTTGATTTTCTTCTCAAATTTCTCTTTAATTCCGTCGGCAGCTTTGGCACCGTCATCCCCTTTGGATTTTAAATCCGTTCACGTTGGCCAGAACGTGACCTTGAAATGTTTCTACCAAGGCAATAATGGATTGATCTTTCACTGGTACAAAAAAAACGCGGGGAAAAAAGCCCAGCTAATGTTTGAGTTCTACAAACACAAACCAAACGGCTGTCTTCACAGCGACCTGATCACCAGCGATCCACGATTCCAACTGGAATGCGGCAGCAGCAAATTCCACCTGAAGATACTAAATGCGCAAGTGTCAGACTCGGCTACTTACTACTGTGTCAGCCTGTTTTCTCATGCTTTTGAATTCTTGGAGGGCATTAATGTACATGTAGAAAGCTCAGGCTTAAAAACCGAAAGTGTCGTAAACCTGTCAAAATCGGAGAACATCCGTCTGGGCGTCTCTGCGACGACGCACTGCAAGTTACGAAATGGGACACACGATGGAGAGCACGGTTTGTACTGGTTCAAAGGCTCTGAAGACTCTTTCCTGAAATTAATTTACACTCACAAAAGTAGCGACAATATGAGTGACAAGAAAGCAAACACAAAAACACACAGCTGTGTGTACGACCTGCCTCTGAATGGCCTGGATGCATCTCAAGCTGTGGACTACTACTGCGCCGTTGCCTCATGCGGACAGATTCTGCTCAGAAACACAACTAACCTGGACTTAACATGTGAGTACCGATATCATAGTTTCTAACTTAGACCTTTAAAATCCTTTCATATTATCTTTCCAAAAGAAAACACAAATGAGAACTCTGTATCGTCTCTTTCTATGCAGATGACTCAGTTGCCATTTTTCTGAGTGCAGCCTGTGCGTTCACCTCTGCCCTTAGTCTTATACTGGCTTTGTCAGTGTGCAAGATCACTAAGAAAACAAAATGCATATCTCCAGGTAGCAATTTTCAAATGTTATTGATTTTACTTGTAATTTTTTTTTTAATTATTATTAATAATAGACGTCATTAAACAAACATTTCCTTTCCCACAAGCAGAGTCCCAACCAAAGCATCCGTCAGCTCATGTGAAGGTGAATTGACCTTTAACATTTCAACTTTATCCAGACACAGTTTTCCTGCATGTCGCAATGACTATAATCACCTTGTTCTTTTTTTCCAGTGTAGAGAAAAGAGCTATCACACTGCTGTAGCCATGGCGACCAACAGATCGATGAAACAGAAGGACGGAGTCTGGAGTGAATGCGTTTACTACAGATATTAGAAGGTAGACATTTTCGTATTTGTGTCTCTGAAGATGTCATATGGAGTTTGTAGTGGAGGTATGAGATTTTCACTTCATAATACCTTTAATACTGTTATCAGCACCTGAAGCCCATCGCTTACAGAATGAACTCCTGACCCCTTGAAAACCTGAAATGTGCAGAAACCTTTAATTCACAGCAAATATTTTGGTGTACTGATCTAACAAGCCAACTTAACATTTGGTTCTTTTATGCCTTTGATATCTGTATTTTAACAGTATTCTTTTAATGCAATACCTTTATGCTTGTTGGTTTTTTCATGTGCTACCCTGATTGTCCTGGAAAGCATTTTGAATTGATTTCTGTTTGAATGATGCTGCATAAATAAACTTGCCTTTCCTTTGTGTCTCTTCGTAGCAATATTTGTTTTTGCCAGTCGTTCTTGCAGATCTTGTTTGACAAAGTGATGTGAAAACCTGATGTGGAAGTGCAATGAGAGGACAGCTGGTATCACAGTGTGATAAGGGAAAGGTTTCTTTACTGGATAATTATCACAATAAAGCATAAGTTACAAATTATGATTGATAATTGTTTTCCTCAGGGAATATCTCTTCTCAGAGCTTTCAGTTGTCATGGAAATAGATCCTGTGTGCTTTCTCCAAACTGTTTGTTGAACGAGTCAACAATCGTTTATGTATAACCCTGCAAAGGTCTATACATATAGTTACTGGCTTTTTTTGTCATGAATACTTAAAGTATCAGCAATATTCTGCAACAAAATGATTGCTTTGAATTATTGAGTGTAAACGGCTTATCTGACAAAGCCAACATTGATTCTTTATGAGCTCCTTGTAGTTTCTCATTGTACTCAGTATGGTGGTATAATCAATAAGTGCAATTGTGGTGACACAAGGGCATGAATTTTAATATTCAGCCCCTCAAAGCAGGGCAACCAGGAAGTGTCAACAACGCCACCTTGGGAATTGAGCCCAAGGAATGGATCACTGGTAAGGTACTGAAGTTCGTCACCAAGAAAACTTTATTCCACAAAAAAAAAAAAAAAAAAAACTATTGTTCCATATTTTAAAAAACAATTAAAATTTAAGGAGCCACAAGGGGAAGGGAAGTGAACAGTACTGAGGCTTACCAGCAGGGGGCGGGCAGTCCAAATATGGTGAACTGGTTCTTATAACAAATGAATAAACCCAAATAAATCACCCCAAACACTTGTGAACAGACACTCAGTTGTGAAAAAAAATAATCCCAACACCAGTCACCCACACAGCACACAGGTCCAGGCCCCCTAGAGAGCTTTCTCCCCCCCACCCCACCACCTTCAGCTCTCAGCCTGGAGATAAAGGGTGGGATCAATAAAGCAAATACCAAAAAAAAAAAGAAAAAAAAAAGTCAATGCTTTAATTGGATAATCTAAAAGAATCAAAGGCCACACAGAACAGGATGATCCAAAATAAACAAATTTAAACCAAAAACACAAAACCAAACTGAAAATTTAACTAAATAAAAATAAAACAAAACAAAGCAGCAGGGTCTCCAGCAACCTACAGCAGCTTCATGTCTGAAATCAAGTTACAGGTTAGTAGGTGATTTTAGAAATGGTAGAAGGTAGAGGGAGCCATTGTCACATAACTCCACCCCGACCAGAGAGCCCCTTCCGGCACAACAGCAGGAGGATCGGCTTGCCAATACTTTCTATATATATACAGTTATCATTTTTGTGCTATGGAGCTGCATGGGTGCAATAAAATACATACCCGTTTAGTGTTGCTAAACTGTACTGGGGAGGGTAAATTGCAGCCACACCCCAGTCCCAAGCCAGAGACTTCAGGCAGTTTCTAAAGTTAAACAATTCAAACCAACCACCAAAATTGCAGATCTGATACAGGAGGAGAAACATTACTTATTGATGGAGTTATGGCCACTGCAAGCTAACCAAACAACCTTCCCACTGAAGCAAGACCAAATGCAGGCATAAAGCAAACATGTGAGAGAGAGTCTCCCTTTATGCTCTCCACCCATTATGAGATAATTAGATGCCAGCTGTCCTCAATCTTGGGGGAGGCTTCATCCTGCTACACTATCAAACAAATCCTTTTGGGACTCAAAAAAAAAACTTGAGTTAGCTATAAACCCTATCAAGAGGTCAACACACCTGTGATTAGAAGCACATGATGTTTTTTTTCAAAACACTTAAAAGTCTCTGTTTCTAGATTAACCAAAAATCCAAACTGTAATTCCTTTCACCTAATGTGCCAAGTCCATCAGTAAAAAGGAGGAGGAACACCAAGAGTCGAGGCATTTTCTCTATGCTTGGAGATAAGCGTCTGTTTTGACTTTGCCAGTGATCAGATGTAGAGATAACCTATTCAGAACACCTACTGTCCTACATGTTTCTATGCCTGTGGTAGAGAGGCTGCCTGTAGCGTCAGTCCTGAACTGTTCTGCATATTTATGCCACCTATGTAAATGTGCAGCATAAGATTGATTCATTAATGCCTTGAAAAGTAATAGTTCTGACCTCATCTCAAAAAAGTAATGCATTTCTGGCAAGTGTTCATTTTTAGGAGCATTTATTTGTCACAACCCTTGCACTCAAATTCAAGTGCTTGCTTTCCGTTCTGCGTGTGTCTGCACCTAAAGGTGGTTCAAAGTGTTCTGCACAGATATTTGTCTTTTTGATTATCCAGGACTGATAATGTATATCACTATCCTTCCTTAACTGTGTAAACTGAACACTCATTTTGCCAAGTTAATGTCCATTATACTGCGCGGAACTTGTTGGACCAAGAGATTGGAACCTGTTGTAGGTAAAACAGAGAAGTAAAGATTAATATATCTACAGATTCTGTTACGTCTGACCCAGTTTTATCAGATAGCATGTGAGGATTTCATAGAAAGAGGAACAACAGCCTTGTAGTGTTTTCAGGAGAGTGAAAATTTAAATCTGTCAACATTTCAGACTTATCTAAAGCCAAAAACATACATAGATAGTAAAGCAAATAACATAAAATGATAGAATAACTAGTTAATGTTGAGATTTTGAATTAGTCGGTGACCTATTAAGATGAACTAATTCAGTTTTATTCTATTTGAACTGAACTTGGAAATGATACTTCTTAAATGTGATGGGGATAAAAAAAAGTAACGTTCTACTTTACAAGTTGGTGTAAACGTATTCCTGTACTTTCTGTGTTTACTATAATTATTTGCTAGTACTAAATGTGAGTTACAATATTTGGTTCCACTTTCATTGAAGCAGCACTTTCTGTGTAAACCGTAAAAACCAGTTGACTTTCAAAGTTTGGAGAAATCAACACAGCAGCTAGTGTTGAATGATCAGCTCCTAAAATTCAAACGTCAACATCGAGGTGAGGTTTAATTGGTAAAAAAAAAAAAAATTTGTTCGAGAATATTTTTTTTTTGGAACTTGTTGCCCTCCTTTGCACAATTTACTAATTATATGAATATCATGGAACAAATTATCATCAGTTATGATGGACCTTCATTTGCCTCAATCCAAGATGAAGCCAAAATCAAAGTTTTGATCAACTAAGAAACTGAAAAAAAAAACAAAAACTAAGACATCTCCAGATACAATTAGAATTTAAACGAATAGAACTTTCTATTTATTGTGACTGTTATATAATTAAATAAACACAATGATGAAGGGTTGAATAATTTGAGTTTTGATTAACATTTCTACCCTATGCCATTTCTCTTGCTTGTTTCACACTAGAACCCCTAAACGTCACATTTTGCTGCCCTAACGACTGGAAGACAATACAAGGCCAGAACCACCATGACACTCTGAGTCATTCAGCTGCTTCAAATAGCTAAGTTTTTTTCTTGCTATGTTGCTTCCTCAGGAATCAGCAAATCATGCTTTTCTGTGCTGAATTTTGTGAGCCAATCAGAGCTGATAGATGTGGCAGAAAGTAGAACAGCCTGGTATTGGTAAGTCTGTGCATGGTAATTTTCTGCCACTTCAGTAGGCTTGACTGCTGCAAAAAAGTGGAAGTACAGAAGCAGATGCAAAGATGGTTTTCTTTGCGACCGTGCTCCTGCTCTGTTATTTGTGTGAGTACAAACAAACAATGTAGATTAGGAAAATCTTTTTTCTCCCTCTGTGTGCACAATCCTGTGTGTTTTCTTACAGGTGAAGCAGAGCTCAGTGACGTCTCTCAGCCCGTTTCTGTACAAACACTGAAGCTCGGAGAATCAACGACCATCGAATGCAACATAAAGAGTATAATTGATAAAAGAGTGTGGTACAAACTGACAGCAGAGAGAAGACTGCATTTGGTTGCAACTTTTGACCCTCGCTATAATTGGAATGTAGTTGTTGATGAACTGAAAGATCGCTACTCAATAAATTCCAGCGGGATCAATAATCATCTGACCATATCAGCAGCGTCTTGGGATGATGCTGGAACTTACTTCTGTGGAGTTTTGCGGCTAAGTGAGATTCAGTTTGGGTCAGGAACCTTGTTGATGCTAAAAGGTATTCAGTCTATTCTTATATCGATTTAGTTTTTAGTCGGACCCATAAATGGCTCTTCTGATCACAGTTGATCTGATTTCTTCTCCAAGGTGTGAAGCTGAACCACTCTGTTCTCCAGCCGCCGAAATCTCAGTCAGTTGGGTCAGAGAACGCCATGCTTTTCAGCTGTACTTTCCACGCCGCTCAGTGCACAGCAGAGGACACTGGGGTCATGTGGCTGAAAACCTCAGAGCGTTCCGCTCCAGAAATTATTCACGTGTCTGGAAAAGCAGACAACTCCTGTAAGAGGATTGAGAGCGGAGAAACGACCTGCGTGCACAAACTCCTCATCAAGGACGTCGACTCTGTCGGAGGTGGAACCTACTATTGCGCCGCCACCGCGTGCGGACAGACACAGTTTGGAAATGTGACCACGGCTTTCAACAGTAAGAGATTCACAAAATATATGTAATGTTTATGACAAGATTGATTTGATTTTATGTGGAAAATATATCAAAAATGTCAAATAACATAAATAGAATAGGCTCTCAATGTAAAATTACATGTAAATGGTTTAACAGCCAAGTCTCTATCTAGCAGTGCACTTCAAATTGGTTTAATAGTAATAAAAAAAAGACATTCTAGAAATTTACAAATCCCATTTAATTTTTGAACAATACAGTATAATTAAAAAAAAATATTTATTTAAGTAATTTGGCTCAACCTATGAAATGGACAGATTTATTGCACACAAAGCCTTTATATACATTGAATTTGATGATCATGGCTTACAGATCAGAATCAAAAATTTGTTTTGTTCCATATAACATTTCTAATAAAAAAGAGACATATCATGGCCTACACTAGTCATATGACAGAAGACTCCTGAATTAACAGCTTTCCAATAGAAAGTGACTGACATCAACTACAAGAAGGGTAAGTCACAGTTAACCATTGTGAACTAGCTGCCTGTTCACAGACTGCTGTATCAAAAACATTTTAATTGAAAGTTAAATAAGATGAAAAGTCTGGTAAACAAAAAAAAAAGTTCACAAACAACATAGAAGCAAAACACATTCAAGGGATGTAGAGAGTAGTTATAACTGAGCATAGGATACCAAAAGAATTAGCCTCAGTTACTGTAATTAATCACAATGACAACATATTTCACTAAAAATGTGTGAGAGTATTTAAAATTTGCACAGTTACACCACATTTTTCCTGACTGAAATATATTATCTTTTCGATGACGTAATGAGTACCCCACCTCTCACCCGGAACGTGGCTGGAGATAGGCACCAGCACCTCCCGACCCCACTAAGGGACAAGGGTGTATTGAAAATGGATGGATGGATGGATGGATGGATGGATGGATGGATGGATGACGTTATAATATATTTAGGCGCACATTTATTCACTATGTGTCCTTCTGTTTGAAGGTGGAGTGAATGCAACTGTTGTTGTACTGGTGATGTCAAACTTCATTTTTGGAATCACGACTCTCCTCCTTTCCTGGATTCTTTGTAAATCTCGGAGGAAAGTGTCTGCTGGTATGTAAAACTACGTGCAAAATCACATAAATGTTACTTTTGCATTGAGTTGAGTTGATCTTAGGGTTTACTTTTAATCATTCTCCAGGGGCCCCAAAAAGATCTTTTGTTGATCAGGTGAGCTCATGTTTTCACGTTATGCTACAGCAAATGTGTAAATTCGAATGATTATTTCATACATCTGCCTCTTACAGACTGCAGAATCTGTCATCTATTCGAGCGTGTCTTTGCCCCACCGATCGTCAATTGGTGGGGCGAGTGACCCACCAATCGATTGCAGAACGTCCACAGCGACGTACAGCAATGTGGTTTATTCTGACACCAGAAGCTGAAGAACAGAACCATCTTGGACTAAAGACAAAGCAGAAATACTGAATATTGTTAAATATATGTCTTTAAATAATGTATTGTATAATAATGTTAATAGTAAAGCATAACTTACTAAGATGGCCATGAAAAAATCAAGAATATCGTAGGGATGGTGATAATTAAATATCAACGAACAGAATGGTCTGTTGTGCATTGACTAGTATAGCAATCACTATGGAGACTCCGTGATGGCCTGCTGACCTGTCCAGTATGACGCCCTATCCAGTGGGATAAGGTTGTAAGAAAATGGATGGATGGATCGCTATGGATACTAAAGCCCATACTTCAAAACCTGCTTGAACATGTGTGGTTGTTGATTTTTTTGTTTTATGTTTGTGTTCAAAGACTATGATTTATTTGTAAAGTGCTATAAAGTTTTACTATTGTTGTCTTAAAGCATCAAACAAGGACAGTGTGAACAGTGGCCGTGGAGTTGTAACAGGGCAACGGGATAATGAAGGCAATGTAAGGCTGTGGCGGAGAAGACATGGATGGGTAGGAACAGAAAGGGATAGAAGATGAGGAGGAGAAGGAGAACTGAGAATGGACCACACACACACACACACACAAAAAAAATAGATAAAAAAGCAGTGCGGAGGATTGGGTTGGCAATGCATCTTAAGCTAATAATGTGGTCCAGACCTCGGCATTTGACGTCTGACGACAATCTAAAAAATTATTTATTTCCCTTTATTACGTATAAGGACTGGATAGCTTTGAAGGTTTTTTGTTCCACAATATTTGCTTTATTTCTTGTAAGTTGCTTGTTCAACAAACACTTAATGACAAATTTTTATTTAACCTTTTCATTAAATACATACACACAGTAGATTTTTTTTTATACTGTTTTAATTCCACAAATAAAATTCTTTTGTTTTAAATTTATGGTCTCACATTATTATTCTATGCAATCAACAAACTGCTAAACTCTTGACTTATTGCAAAAAGTATTGCATGCCATTTCAGATTGGCTTCTCCAAACCAAGCTCCCAGAGTGAGTTGGAAACACAGCAACCTGCCGTTTTGGAAACAAAGTAAAAGAAAAGATGGTAATATGAAAAAAATATATTTCTAATCTTCCTAAAGATTTACTTTTAAAAGATTCTATATTCAAAGTTAAATGTTGCTCAGAACAAGCGATTTTATCGACGAGGTAGTTTTTCTGAATGAAAAACTACCTCGAATGAAATTCACCAAAAAGTTGAATAATTTGTGAGTAAACTCAATATTTTATTCATAAAAAGTAAAATACAACAATTGCTTTTTTTGAAAAAAAACAAAAAACAAAAAAAAAAAACAAACAAATGTAATGGTAAATATTCATCAAATATATATTAATATATTTGATATATTAATATATATTTGAGTCATTGATATAAGTGTTTTGTGGGTAATGTTAAATTATAGCATTATGACATATAACATAGAAACATGAAAAAAAAATGGACATGACTTGTGAATAAAAAAGTCAAGAAGCAATCCCCTGTGACCTTACCGCTCAAATGTGTATTTTGCCGCAGTTATTGCTGTGGATCTAAGAAGCGTGGCCAAGTCGTTGCACTTGTGACGAATCTGTGTCACGGCCGCCAGCCTCTCTGCAGCGTCTCTGTCCGCTGCTTTAGAAGGACTACTTTCATTCGGTGTTCGCCGCATGAAAATGATGTTGATTAACGTATGCTTTTGGATTGCTACCTCTTTTAACCTTTACCTGTGGTATGAACTGCATTGAAATCTAGGATGTTTGGCGACAGACGAGGCTCTTGTGCAAGCACTGTTCGCGGTTCAAGCAATCCCCCGTGACCTTACCGCTCAAATTTGTATTTTGCCGCAGTTATTGCTGTGGATCTAAGAAGCGTGGCCAAGTCGTTGCACTTGTGACGAATCCGTGCTACGGGCACCAGCGTCTCTG
>CAEGAE010029196.1:0-13715 GCA_903067095.1 Girardinus metallicus | reverse complement strand
ATATATTCATTGTTTTTTAATTTGTTGTTTTATAGACTTAGCCAAGACCAATTTATGATTTTAAATGTTTAAATTTAAGAGCAGGCTAAGTTTTTATAACCTACAGCCCCAAGTAAAAAAACAAGTTTTGTGTGAGAAGTCAAGCTTTCTTAGTTTGTGTCCGGCCAGCACTGTGTGTGTATGTGTCTGTGTGTCACATCAGAATAGGATATATCAGTTTCTTAACAAGACTGATTCAGATCAATGCCTAGGAACCACTTCAAATCCTCAAGTTTTTGTATTGAACATTCAATCAGTTTGTATGATTATCCCAATCAGCACAGATAAAAAAAAAAAAAAGAAAATAATTAATAAAAAAAAAAAACACACTGAGAAGTCTCACCTTCTGTGAGCCAAGTCTCTTGTAGTTGGCTTAAATCCTGGAAGAGGTCTGTGTGAAAACAGAAAAGAAAGGCAAGTGTGAATATTCCTCATAGAACACAAAATAATTACGTTTCACGCTCTCACACACTGACATCGTTTAAGATACTGGAAGCCCCAAATCCAAATCTGTTTGTTTCTGTGTCCTTTACCTTCAGATTCCTGAGGGGGTAATTCTGTGTCCATGAATTTCCTTTTTGCTGCCATCAACAGTCTATTTAGGGGCCCATTTCCTTGCGACTTCTGCAAAAGCAATAGATGTTAACAGAATCCAGCCGAGCACTTCAACAACAGAAGTATCAAAACAGTAGACGGCAGTCCTTCACTGTCCACCAATTGGGCACATCTGACCGGGAAATCACATGAAAGCGCACAAAGCAGCAATATGTTTTGTGATGCATATTTTAAAAGGACTCATCGTGCCTAAGACAATATCGCATGTGTCAGTTAGGGGCTGCGGGGGGGAACCTTCTGACCAAAATAGTTATTTGGAACAAACTAAACCAACAAAATAAAATGACAATAACTTTTAAATGCGCGCAGGCGTAACTTAGTGGAGGCTTTTTTTTCCTTCCTGGCAGTTGCAATCAGTGCAGACAAACACTTTTTCTATCGCAACTCGTGCAGACGCGACGCGGACACGAATAAAGCCGCGGCAAGCAGCGAAACAACAAGGCTGAAAAAAACCCCAACAAAACACACATTTATAGAATAAAGCAACAAAAAAGCGCTGAGGCATACGTACATTTGCTAAAGGGTAAGGCACTTGCTGGTCCAAATATCCATCCATCTTATAATCCATCCGTTTAACCGTTTGCGGTCATTTGCGCTGAGTTGGAGTGGGATCCACGCAGGCTGCAGGGAAGAGGAGGGAGCGCTGTTTGTGAATGGAGCTGCGTGGAGGCTGCATGCATAATGAGCTCCATTCACAAAAAATGCCGAGGGGAAGTGATGGCGAGTGATTACCCAGCGGGCTGCGGCCCTCTTTACAAATCTCTTTTGTGCACATGCGTGTGTGTGTGTGAGTTAGTGAGTGCGCGTTGATTTCACAAGCAAATAAACAACCACGTTTCCCCGCATTCATTCATCAAATAACGCGACTTTTACTTTTTTATTTACATAACAAATCGCCTTCATGATAGTGAGAAACACGGAATGATTGCATATTGCCGACTACATACAATTTTGTTTTTCAATATTTCTTTCTTGCCACGTCTGCCCCGGGTTTGTTCTTGGATACAGCCAAGTCCAGAAAGTGTAAAGAGAAACAGATGTTGCGTTCACGTCGAGACCCCTACCCCCCCACTACTTCTGAATTTTGATCAGCTTTCGGTGAAACTGATTTGAAAGTGTGGAGTGAGCTGTTATTTCTGCAGCAGATCTAATTTTGGTGAGACTCGCTCTTCCAGGTCGGCTCCACTGGACGGTTCTGATTGGTGGGTCTCCTCTGAAGGGCTCGAATTTCTCGCTTTTGTCCGGTTGAATTCACCGACTTCTGAATGAAGTCTCGGTTCCTCGTGTGAGCCAATCAGACAGCTGATAGTCGGGGTCCTAGCAACGATGGGCGGGGCTGCCACTCGAGCAGCCAATGAGCTCTGAGCAGACTGTGGCCTTTTTCTACTGGATTTTCCAGTTGTTTTTCATTCACAAAAAAGGAAGAGGGGAGCGAGAGAGAAGGAAAAAAAAAAATAAGTCCATTCATAAAAACTTGCCCTGGCATGAAAGACTTAATATGTTTTTTCGCCTTTGCATGGGAAAACTCAAAGAATCTCCTGTTATTTACCTGCTTTCAGGTCCATGGCTCTGTAGCTTTGACAAGCTGTTATCAGAACCGTGGAAGAAAAACAAGCTAAAAAAATTAACATTAAAACTGACTCCTAGAAGCACGGTAATATGCATTCTTCCATTTTTGTGGCTTAAGTCAAACTCAGAAGGAAACCACAGCATTTAAAATGCATATGGGCAGTTCTTGTTTGAATGGGGCCCAGGACAGCCTTCTCCTTCTGCCCCCTGCTCCCCATATACATCTCCGATCTCCAAAGATAACCAAAGTAAATACAAGAGAAACTTTTTAAATGATGTTTTCTGGCAGCATGTACAGCAGTAATCACTGGAACCTTGTTTTTTTTTTGTGTGTGTGCGTGTGCCGGTGTGTGTGTGTGTGTGTGTAGAACCATATCATTTAGATTCTGTCAGTAACACATTTTCCTGTCCTAGACGGTGCCCTGGGTGTTGACCCACACTAAGCCACGAGTGAAAGCACATTCAAAGGTTTTATAAAAAAGGGCAGTGAAATATTTCCAGCTTGTTTAAACCACTTTGTAGCAGTTCCAGGAGCTTTTTTTAACAAATAAAAAAAGAAAGAAAGAAAAAAAAACTCAGAGAAAATCAGGGTGACTCCAGAAAGTTTTGGGCTTAGGGGTCGGATTGGGGCCCCTTAGTTTTGGTGTGAACACCCAAACCAGAAGACATTAAATTATTTCATAAACAAGGGATCTTTATTCTCGTAAGAATTTGTTTAAACAGCATGACCTATAAGGCAATTTTTAGATAAATGCCAAAGTTAGCTATGTTGAGAGGTTCCAGAAAAAAATTGTCAATAGTTTTAAAATAGGATAACTTTCTTTTATTGATTTTGAAAAAGAGGCATACAAATAAATAAATGTTGAAAGTATTTGGACGTTAGTCAGAATCAAAATTGAACCACTTTATGTTTTCCAGAAGGACATGTATGTCAGAAAAACAAGAAAATAATCAACAAAGAATTTCATTTAAATAGAATGGGAAGAAAACTATCTGCCAAAACTGAACAATTAGCAGAAAAAAGATGCTGCAATTAGAAGGAGGAATACTGAGTTTAATAATTAAAATAGTATTTTTCTGATAAGTTAGCAATACCTGACAAAAATTCCCTGAACCATTCACACGTACAAATATGCATTTAAGACTTTCTGGAAAAAGGGAAGCAGTGAATTTAGGCAATAAATTTAAAGTACTGGCCATTAATCCCTACCGGTCCCCTCTTCATGGCACCACTGGAGAAAAGCGTTCAGATTGGATTTGCGTTCAGTTTCAGCAGTGACTGAGATTCAGAGATTGTTCATGAAGCACGTTAGGATCATCTGTTTCTTCCCCTTCCTCCTCTCTCATCTGCACTGTACAGGTTACTTCCTGTTTAATGATATTTAGATGCCCATTTAGATGTATATAACAGGCTATAAATATTGAATCAGGTCTGCTCTTTACAACTATGGCTGATACATTTCCCTATAGTGTGAGGCAAATTTAAAATAAATTGAATTATGGTTCTTCTAAGCTATATTTCTTTTACAGAAATAAGGCTTGTTTTACTCAACAAGTCCAAGATTATTTAATCTCAACAACATTCCTTCCTCTCTTGGACTACATTGACTTGATGTTTATGAATTCACCTAGACAATATATTAAGAAATTGTACTATTGTGGACTTCGCTTCATTATGTGGATATTTTGTTCACTATTGTGAAAAAAAAAGAAATCCTGGTTAGAGTTGAATTGTACAGAATAAAAATCACATCATGTGTTTATAAAGTCATTAAACAACCTAAAAATGGCTTTGACTATTCCCCAAAAACTTGGCCTTTTAAAATGGGTGTATACACTTTTGAGATCCTCTGTAAATTATTTTCCTTTGTGTAAAGACTTTTTTTCAGTGTTCAAACTGAAAACACAGCATCAGACTACAGTGTGACTAAATCTAATTTACATATGAGTAAAGAGCTTGACTAAAACTGAATTAAAATCTAAACCAAAGTTGTCAGAACTGTGTGCTTATGTATTTGTTGAGTGAAAGCCAAAAGCAAGCAGAAAGCCTTTTCCACGGGTACTTGTCGAGATATACGCCGCTAACCTGACATCATGTTGCTACAAATCACACAAGATTTACAACATCTTTAGAGCCTTTAGGATGAATTGTAAAAGTGAAGACCATTGGCAGTGGCTATCGATCGATTCCCATGTATTTCATTTACTGAACCCTCCCCCCACACACACATGCACACACGCAAAGTGCTGAAAAGCATTGTGAAATCTATTGTAATAGTCATCCACCTTTGAGTCTAATATAGCTTCGTCAGCATTGAGATAAGTACTGACAGAGACAGACGGGAGACATTTTAAGACCCGTGCAGCACTGTGGAGTGGACTCAAAGTGCTTATTGATCAAAGCTGGCTGTGCTTGATGGATGGATGAAATGTTATTATAGCTTCAAACATTGCAGTTATGGAGAGACACAGTGCTGAAAATGGAGGCAAGATGTGAAGACATTCAGAAAACAAGAAAAGCTTAGGAAGAAAAGTCAAGTTTGAAGCAAGATGGATGGACAGACACACACAGAGTGTTTGAAAAAGGACATTTAGAGAGAAGACTCATGAGGTGAGGCGTTGGGGGAGGGTGTTGTGAGGAATTCTTGTCGACAACATCACTTGGGTTCGGGTCTCTTTCTCTATCTGAAGCTTTTAGTCTTCATTCCTGCTCTAATTTTCCTGATAAGGCCGATGGTGACTGATCTAGAAATGAGGATTCCTGATAATACAAGGACATCACATACAGATTTACTGGAAGCATAATGCATGATCTTAACAGTCACAAACACAACAGATTTTTAACGATCAGAAATGCATCGGTCAGAGACTTTGTGGATGGTTTCTGCTCTCTGATTTTGTAAAAGTTGAAAAGTACTATTTCCAGTTTATCCTTTTATTACCATAAATTACATTCAACATAGAATAAAGTATTTTCTGTTTTCATAATTTTGTGATGTCTTCACAATCAACTATTTGTTATTAAAAGACATAATGAATCTTCTCAAAAACAGAACCAAGTGCCTTATTTGTTCAGGTCTCTTATAATCTTCAAATATTCCCTAATAAAACCAAACTAAAAAGCAGAACATGCATCCATTACAAAACAGATCATACACTAGTAACTTTTTGCTTTCTTCTTTGTATTCCTTAAAACATAGAAGTGTGCCATACCACAAAATATACCAGTATTTGTCACACGTTCCAGTCAGCATTAATAACAGCTTTGCCCAGGTTAATATTTGGGAGGGAAAAATGCTGATTTACTCCCCGAAGTGTTAAATTATTAGGTCATTTACTCACTTTTTAAATTGCTATTAGGAATCTTCTTAATCACTAATCGTCCTTATGTGTATTAGAACCAGAGGCGTTATCACACTGTGTGTGTTTTGGTACGGAATAAAACTTTTTAATTCTATTTCTTTACAAAGAAATAATGATTTTCTATTTCAGCTGATATTCTTTTTGCCCATGTTTTCCAAACATCAAGTAGTCGCATTTAACTCTTGGTCAGAAAATCTGTCCTGGCTGGAATAAACAGAAGAGGAAGCCTCTCTCTCTCGTATCACTCCACCTGGAAAGTTGCTACAAATACAAATACTTGTGTGAAACAACAGCGGATGAGTCTCACATGCCCTTTTGTCTTTCTTGTGTATCAGTGCCCAAAATCAGGCTTTTAATAATGTCTTTTCCAAGACAACCAAAAATAATAACACCTCTGCGCAAGTTCCAAAATATCTCACATCTCTGCTGCCAAATCTTGACTCCCATGGCTGTCCCATGTCCTGCCTGCAGTGTGAAACACAAAGTATCTGGTTTACACCCAGGACAGTGTTTCCTAAGCAAACAATACACACCTTAAAATAACCTCAGTCAAAATAGAGATCGCTCTGTTTGTTGCATGATTTTTTTCCCCCTCCAAGCACTTCCTTCAAAGGCCAAGTTGGATTATTTAAATCCAACTTGGCTCATGACCTTCCTGAAAAGATTCCTCTGTTCAAGGTAAAGAAACACTGCGTATCACGTTGCCCCTCAACAATTTGCTCTAAGCAGGCATGCTTTACAGTGTCTTTCAAAAGTTTTAAAGTTTTGCATTTTATCCTTTTACAACCACAAACTTCAAGGAATTTTACTGAGATTTATTGTGACAGACGGGCACAAAGTAGTCCTTTGTTGCAATTTGAATTTAGACTCCCTGAATTAGTACTTTTCAAAGCCTCATTTTGCAATAATTACAGTTGCAAAACAATTATTTATCCTCTACATATTTATTATCTTTCTATTTCACAAAACTGTTCTCCAACTTAGACATAGTTAACATGAGTAAATACATAATAATAATAATAAAAAAAAAAATCAAATGTGGACATCAGAATCAGATCAGAATCATCCCTTTCTTGGTAAGTTTGCAGTTATCTCATACTTTTTCCGTTCAAATGTTGTACTGATCAGAGATTTGTGAGATGATTAGGTTATGTTTTATAACCAAAACCTAATACCCCTGACCTCTGTTCCATTGATCTTAATAATTCTATTTGTTCACTAATTTGGATTTATACTGAGATTAAATTAAACACAGGTGAACTTAATTTAGTAATTATGTGATTTCTGAAGGAGCGTGGTTAGTGGTTTCATTACATTCTACTAAGAGGCTTCAGAGGAAAATAGGGCTGAATACAAATACGCCCTATTGTTTTTGTTCACATGCAGATTACATTTTGCATAGCACAAGAAAAGTATCGTTTTACTTTGACTTCCCATTTTCTACTTTGTGTTGGTCTATTATGCACATAAAATCCCAATAAAATGCAGTTGACAAAATCTTTCGCAAGGTCTTGCAGCTGGAACAGCAACAGTTGACTTTTTGTTTTTGAGATCAAAGTATAAGAATAAAAGGTGGAGATTTTAAACATTATTCCAGAAAATTTAGTTTATAGATCCCAGTAATAGAATTTGGCCAGTGAAGGAAATTTGACTGCCATTCATGCACCACCCTGTAAATTTCTGGCTGTTCTGTTCAGTCTCCTAACAGGCTGCACTTGTCTCTGTCCTCCTTCAATGGGCATGTATTTGTGAAAACACAACAAAACTGAAAGGGATCTTTAAAATGAGAAACTGTCCGTTTCATGTTTAATGCATGCCTCTATAGATGTGTGCATTTCCTCCCTCTTTGCCCATGTGAGTTGTAAAACCCTCCCAAGGTCCCTCTCTTCATTCCCTCATCACACTGCACCGTTGCTGGGATTCCTGCCTGTGTAAAAGCCATAGTCCAGAAATGTCACTGCTGGCATGAGATGAGAGCTGGTGCGCCAAACCAAGCGTGCCTTCTAGCCACCTGCGACCCAACCTCCTCTAGCACACACTGGCTTGCTTGTTTGTTCACCATCCATTCCTTTGCCATTCCGCTTCTAAGTCAGCCTGTCTGGCCTGCCCTGGGCCTGTGAAAGATCAATCAGGTGAACACAATAGCATTTATAGGGGTGTTTTTGACTGGTGGCCCTGTAGAATTAAGGCTGCCGTGCAGCTGCGCCGGCCTGGTTGAGCTGCCAGAAACACAAACACAAAAGCTGAGTCAAAAAGCTCTCTCACAGATGTACAAATACATGCTAACATGTATTTTTACAATCAAAATACTGATTTGATTTTATATTTAAAAGTTTAATCCACATATAGGCTAGCTGGGATGTGTTGTTGCTGAACCAGTTAGTTTTTTTTATTACAAGGTTGAAATTTGGAATTGAAAGTTAGGCAGAAAGTTTTTACTAATAGACACATCTGTATATTAGTTAGATATGTATGTTTTAAAAAATGACAAGAGAATGTGGGATATATACATGAACTGAATAGAATTTAACATAAAGGCATCAATACCAAGTTGTTAAGATTTATTTTTAAAGTCTTTTAATTTTTTTTCACTGAGCTGTTTATTTATAGAAATTATGTGGAGAGTTTATTGTTTGAACTTTACAGTTAATATCTGCAGATGCTTTTTATTATTTGTCTCTTTTACAAGATATGTTATGATCCCTAGTTTAATTGTTTTGGAGTTTGATTTATGCATTTTATCTTGATTATTCTGTGTTCTTTGATTCTTGCTTGCTTCTGTCTTGCTTTAGTTCAGTCCTTATTAGTGTTTCAAGTTATGTTAACTTCTCGTTTCCAGCAATTTTTAGTTACTCTAGTTTAATTATGTTTCTCAAGTCTAGTTATTCTTTAGTGTTAGATTTTTTTCCTGGTCCCCAGTGTATTTTCTCTTGCCCCATGTGCCATTTTCTCATTCTCTCTCTCCTCTGTCTGCTCTCTGTGCTCTCCCTTTACACCTGTAACCTGTTAGTCAATTAGCCCGGTCCTTTGATTCAACATTCAACCTCACACTACCTCATACTCAGTCACTCCTTGCTGGCTCCTCCTGTTACCTCTCTGTTCTAACCTGTGTGCTCCTCATGTCTCCTTCCTGGTTTCCTTCCCTTGGCTTTTTTATTTTTGTTGTGACCCTTTGTGATCTCATGGATTTTTGTAAGTTTTTGTTCTTATATTTTCATTAAATCTTCATCATCAACTCAATACCTCAGTCACTCTGCATTTGGATCCACTCACGCTGACAACATATGTCTGAAACCTTCAGTTGAAATAACAGGGAAGTTACAAACCTTTAATGAGAAAATCTTTAACTCATTGCTAACTAATTGCAAACTTTAATAATCTATTGTGATTTCTAGAGTAAACTAGCACAGCCACTAAGCCAACTGTTGCTCCACATCACCCTTCAGCTGACTAAAAGAAGGTTTTTATACTTCTACCCTGCTTACAAGAAATACAAATTTCACTCTTTCAAAACAACTCTGAAGAAAAAACTCCAACAACAAAAATAGTCATTGCATGGAAACGAAATAAATTAAACAAAACTGAACAGGTGTGAGCTAGTTTTATATTTTCATTGGATTGTTTGATTTTAAATAATTATAACTAGTTTTGCTAAAGCCCCTACTTTTACGTTTGTAAAATGTTTACATAAATACGGACACATGAAAACATCTACATGAATGTGCACACATTCATGTTTAGATATTGACAACATAAAGGAGACCTCTTTTGTGACCAAGAGGAACAGCTTGGAGACTAAAGAGTGTTGGGAGAGCTAGTGTTTGATTCTAAACATTGGATGGCTGTAACAAGACACAGAGGAGCTTTGTTGACATCTCTGTCTTTCCTTCTCACACTAACTGCTCACATAGTGCCAGTTTTGAGTAAACCATCCTATTGTTGGGTCCTGCACCCTCTTAACCCACATTTCCATTTATATCCCATTTTCCACTTCATTTCCATACCAATTTCTGAGGACAAAAAAAGCCAGTGTTATGTCATTTATAGTGATGCAGCTGGTTTATCTATCCAAAAAAAGGGGAAAACCAGTGAGATAGCCTGCAGGGCATGGCCTCCCCTACATCAAAACTGCTTGTGTTAATTCAAAGACAGGATGTGTTGATGGCTGGCCCGTTTGGCAAACTGATGACAAAGATGCCTATTATGGTTTTGCCTTGATGCCATAGTTAGCACTGATTTGGGAAAAAAAAAAAAGAAACAGATTAACAGCAAGTTATTTTAGCTTGTTCCTGACATTTGCTGTTGAGGTTTCACGGTTTTACAAAACTTTATTGGAGTGTTTTCTTGCTCTATGTAGATGTACTTTTCCTTGTATTTACTCCAAGCCTTGTAAACTCTGTGGTGTAAGCAGATCTTCTCAACAGACCAATACACACCACTGCTTGAAGGGGTGCATGAATGGATAGTTGTGTTTAGCTTGAGTATCTATAAAACCACTATGTCTTGCTATGGTAAATTTATTAGGGTACTTCGGCAGCCCTGAGTTTTATTTTTGGCATCCTTAAAAAATAAAGGTACAATAATAACAACACCATAGGAAAACCTAGTTCTCAAACTTTAGAATTACCCTATCTTTATTCAAGAAATCAAATAACTAATGATACTGTATAGATATTTTAGGATGTAATTTATGTGTAGTTGGGATTCACTATGTTTTCAAGAATGAGACTTGACAAGATTCTTGCAATATTTTAGTGAAAAATTTAGAATATTGTTTATTTATTATGTATTACCAACACACACCGTTTCATTGAATCTCTGTCCAGTGGAATGTCTCTGAGTTTTGACAACTCCTAGTATTTTAGAAAATAGCTCAAGAATTTATTTCTCAGCAGTCACTGTTGGCAAGAGGTGTGAGTAGGTATCTTCAAATGCTAACAATGTCAGACAAATGTATTCTGATATCAACCTAATGAACACTTATTGTATTCTTCTACCACTAAAATGGTTGGAAGCTGACAGAAGTTATGAGAGTTAGATCTGAACTATGCCAGACAGTCCTGTACTTACACATCTTCTAATCAAAAGAGGGAGCTTCAACATAGCGCACTGACTGCCAAAGCAAAACATGGAAGGTGACCCTTTGCATCTGTAATAACAAGCTGGTTTCCTACATGTACCGAATACTTGACACTCCACACTGCCTTTGAAGTTAGCAACAGGGTATGTGTGGCTGGCACCTGTGCCATCATCTACCATCTGGGATTTTACTGGGCCAAGAACATCAATGGTTGCCTTTGAAGGGGTGCACATTGATCATCGAGCAGGAGCAGTGATGACATGGTTTATCTTCCATTACCATAAGCTTTGTCCTTTGGGGTGCTAATGCCTGTAGGGTTTTCAAATGCTACCTTGATGAACACAACATTCATAGTAATTGAGGCTTACTGTTGGAAGATACCACCTATGAGTGACTCTTTTCTACAAAAGTTTCCTTAAAGAAAAAAGTAAAATGCAAATGATAAAAAGTTTCTTAGAGATTATATAAAATAGCCCTATAAATCTTTCTTTATTTAATTTAATTTAATTTAATTTTATTTTTTTTATTTATTTATTTTTTTGCTGTTGCCTTACATGGATTAAGAAAACACAGCAAAAAACAAACAAAAATAAACTTATCTTTGAGATTCCACAAAGACTGCTTCTCAGTTTTGCATATGCTGGTAATCTCAGGTATTCACTTTCTGCATACTCTTGATGTGGTTGTTTAATGGACTCTAACTCCATCTAATACCCACAATTGAGACTGAAACTTTTAGCTCTTTGACTATTTTCATTGTAAAACAACTTTGAAAACCCTCTGAGGGTTGAAATGTGGTATGTCTGATGTCCATTCATTTCATTATCCATAACATTTCTGATGTTATAGTAGTTACAGGATTTATATCTTAAATATATCTTTTTTAATGAAAAGGCTGAGTCTGGACATAAAGAAGTGGTAAACAGCAGTGTTTAGCAGTTTCAAATAACAGTCTACCATTGGTCCATTTTTCTTGAGTATGCAGTTTCAAATAATACCAACAGTTCTCAAATGAAAAAAAAAAAAACTAAGGCCTCTAGACAGGAGGCAACTTCCGTCGAATGCCACACTATTTTCTCTGCTCAGGTAGTCTGCATTGATATCAGGCCTCTCTCAGCCTCATGTCAGGGTATTAAGTCAGTGGTGTTTGAGGGGATGAGATCATTTTTCCGTTTACTGTGATGTGGACCAGTGTAATGGACACCTCTAGTTGAAGCCAGGGATATGTTGCCGTTCTGGCTTTTGTCTAACTGTGGACCTGCCTAACCACCTGTTGCCATTACACATATTTTTATGTCTGCCATCTTGTTATTTTGCATGTGTGACTATCTGCCTGAAAGGATTTGGATTTAACTCAATTGGTATTTCCCCTGACTCTATGATCTACATGTGCAAATTTTCCAACATGAAGATTTTGTGTAATGTATACCTGGTAGATTAGATTGTTATAGCCCAATACATTCTCTTTTGTTTTGTAAATTGTTGTGTTTTTGGAACATATTTTGTTCATTAATTGTGCTTCTAAGGTTTCATAAAATCTAAAGTGATTGCCATGTGTGTTAAAATCAGAACCAAAGTGCAGATAAGAAATAGGGATCAACAGGCTAGTCGGTGTAATGAATAATAAAAAAATACAGGTATTCAACAAAAAACAACAGAATACAGAGCACAGACAATGTCACAGGAGGAACCAGAATTAGAAACAGAATTAGTAGTACTGACCTTGCACTAACAAGAAATTTGACTTCAGTTTCAGTGACAAACAAAATAAATTAGGTAGGTTAGAAGTAAAGGTGGAGAATGACATCGGATTCAGGTGAGGTTCACCAGAAGAACGTGGAACAACTGTGAATGAGCAGAGAAAGAGGAAAGGTGAATGATAACACAAAGAGAGTTGAACTAGATACAGACAAACTGCAAATCAAGGGAAAACAACTAACATTGATCTAAGGATACAAGTAAAAATCCACAGGGAATAGATCACATGAATTATCCAATAACCTCAACACAAGTAATGAACTCATATGGCAAAACCTTAATTATAATAATAAACAAGTAAAAAAGGAAAGATCTTTCTACCAATAGTGAACAACAAATACATCATCATTATAGTCAATTTTCAGACTCTCAAAGAGCTAAGCTGAAGTCGTATGTTAATCTGGATCAGTTATCTCTCTACAGACTACTTCAACTCGCCTGGCCCTGAGAAGCATGAACACATTACTCCACATGCAAGTAACTAACTATACCTAACTATACCAAAATGTTTCCCTATTGAGTTAAAAATGTTGGTAGTAGGTTTTAAAGTTTGGTAGTCTAGTCCCATCTTACTCCACTAAGCTCCTCAACATCCACACACAAGTAAAACGCACTCTATCAACCAGACAGTCTCTCTTCAATGCTCCCATATCCAGACTGAAATAGAATGATAATATTGGGCTTTAGCAGGAGCTACCACCAAAATTATGGACTACTTTACGGATCCATATACACACTACTAAGAGCACGGAGGCTTTAAAATTACTGCTTACAAGGCTTATGTTTTTCCCTTTTATCTGGAAGCTCTTTGTGGCATCTTTAGCTTCCTACACAGATTTTCAATCAGATCTTTCTACCAAGTCAATACTTTGACTGGACCACTCCAAAGCATTAATGTTATTTCTAGTTAGAGAAAATATGTTGGGGGAAATTCAAAGATTGTTAAAAAGAGACCTAAAACCACTTTGGGTATTAATAATTTTAGACTTCACTGTCACTCATCTATTTTAGATACTGCCTTCAAAAGATTTGTACAGAAATAAGTGGAAAGTTGGGGTTTTGTGCATAAAGTTATTGCTTAAAATATCAGAATTTGAGAATTTTCTTGCATGTCTTGTTACACACACATTACAATCAGTAAGCACTTCAGTAATCTTTTCTTGAGAACCTTTTTTCTCTTAAGTACAAATGAAAAGAAAGACACCTTTTCACTTCCATCCATCCATTTTCTGTTCACCCTTGTCCCTTAATGGGGTCGGGAGGGTTGCTGGTGCCTATCTCCAGCTACGTT
>CAEGAE010029195.1:0-16956 GCA_903067095.1 Girardinus metallicus | reverse complement strand
TGTCTCTGTGTTGCCCTGCGACAGACTGGTGACCTGTCCAGGGTGACCCCGCCTCTCACCCGGAACGTGGCTGGAGAGGCACCAGCAACTCCCGACCCCATTAAGGGACAAGGGTGTAATGAAAATGGATGGATGGTGAAGAATGACTTTCAATGAGTTCTTTCCACATTTTTGGACACATTCATGTACTTCTCTTTTGTCTGACTTCCCCAAATTGGGCATCATCTTAAATATGCTGCATGTTGTACATCAGTGTAAAACAAAATCATAATCATTGTTTCAAGCTTTACCTTTTTAAATTTAAAGATACATTCCTGTTGTAGTCCGTGTCTAACGCTGTGCGGCCGGGGCAAATGTTCAGAGGAAAGCATGTCTTCTGTTGCTTTTCAGCACACTGCTTTCAAGCATCCTTTTAGTTGTGAAATAAAAAGACGTATCCATGAAGAGCGATAGTGAAAGGTTTTCTCTGCCCGCTTAATGTGACAGCGTTCTCCTGAAAACCAGACCCCTAAAACCTCTGAGTAATAGACAGGATTATGGACGTGAAATGACATTTTTATAGCTTAAACTCCCGACTACCTGGACTAGCGGATATTAAACACATATCTGGTAGCACTTAGTGTTAAGTGGGACCAAGTGCTTATTAAGTTTCTGATGCCCTGAGAGTGTGTCTGCTGCGGTCCGGGCTGATACGCGCCGCTAGGCCACAGTGAGCGAGCCGGGGTGGATTTACGCCGGACTTAGACCCGTTTTATCAGAGCTTGCCGGTTAATGCGGCGCCCAGCGCTGACGACGCCACCGCTGTGAACCGATTGACGGTATTTGAATTTCACATTAAGCCCTCCCTGCCTGCCTGTGTTTTCATGTGGAACGTTTTCACTCGATAAGACACTTTTTTTTTTCCTCTGCAGACACACAAGCTGCGGTGAAAGCACCGAACATGGTCAGCTGTTTGCCTTTGTGTCGATTTACCTTCCCAGTTTTCCCCATGAACCTGTCAACATGCCATGCTCACTGCAGTGCCTCAGACTCGATTATACATGTTGTCACATGACACGCACAGTATTTTAGTTTGGTTTAGTAAAGTAGAAGCTAGAGGATAAATTGTTTATTAATATCCCATTAGCCGTTGCCGATGGTGGTACTTTGAGAATCTGGCATTTACTAAATTGAGACTTGTTACCAAAAACCTTAGAATCAGTTCACTGAAATTTGACTTGGAGCTCTGTCCTTATCTCAAGTCTACTGACACGTTTAAGAGATTTTGTTTTCAGTATTGCCCCGCATTTATGTGAAATATTTCCAGAGTAGGAAAACTCGGCATATGGACCAAACTTTTGAATTTTAAAATTACCTAAACATTATTCTTCTACGTTTGCCGTTTCTCCCAAACGGATTGTGCCAAACTGTTAATATGATTTACATTGGCTTTCTTTTTGCAGCTTTCCCATCAAGTTATGATTTGCATGATGTAAGGGGAAAAGGTCCTATCATAACTGAAATAATCTGCCAGCGGAATTAGTACTTTTTTAAAAAGCAGTAATAAGGAGTTATTGATTCAAAACAAGCTGCTGAAAAGTCACTTGTAAGTTGGTTTTGTCTTATTTTAAGCGTACTGAGATATTTGCGTTAGACCAAAAATACTTGGTAAGATTGTCTTTTTACAATGTGGGTTCTTATATTTTACAGTTATTTGCTACTTTGCATTGGTCCGTCACAAAAAATCGCAGTAAAACTCATGTAATCCTGACAAAGCATGAAAAGTTCAAAGGGCAAGATCACTTTTGCAAGTCGCGTTTAGTTTGTATAGAAAATCATCTGAAAAAGAACTGGTTTCTAAAATCAGTTGGGTGATATGAACCAGACTGGCCCCTTAATTCAAGGCTCCACATTCATTTGGTGAGCTTTTCAAACAAATTACCCAAGGTCTCCCCATAATGGCCAATTAAATTAGCTCTGCTGAATTTCTCCTATTTTTCTTGGTTTTAAAGGTGAGGCTAGAGGTAAATTAGTCCATTAGTCCTGTTTTGTTTGCCCCTTGATTCTTCCTTTAAAAGCAAATCTACATACAGCGACTTTAATGCATTCCGTAAAATTCCCTATACAACAAAATCATTTCTCCTCAGGACAGTCGGCACCTTTTGAAGGTTTTCTTTTATCCTGTGAGCAGGTTTCAAAACACTCTGAAAGAATCTGGCTTTACTGCTTATATTTCAACTCTGACCTTTTAGTAGAAGCCGTTAATTATACTTTTGATCATAACTGATCTGAATGTGATCTGCAGCCGACCATTAACCTCTTGACGTTTTCGCTCTGCATGGTTTTCTCTTGGTTGTATAATTCTTCCTACCCTTCGGAATACATCTGAATTCTTTGACGCTTTTTTACGACACATGCCGCCTTTTGGTATGTGAATTGCCAATTGAAATGCATTCAGGTCGTGAATTCATTTTTATTGCGATCCTTTTAGAAGTTACTCAGAATTTCTCTGAAGTTTGTTGATTAATGTTTGTTGTTTCAGGTTCTTAAATGTTTCTTTATTTACATTTTTGTAATGGTTTAAATGAGAAAAAATGTGACTGTACATAGTGGCAGCATGTAGCTCTGGTATGCTAGTTCTGGTTGGACTTTGTTGATGAGGTCTGAATAATTATTCCCTCTGGTTGTAGGATGATGTGCTTGCAATTGTTATAGAGTCCCAACTTGTGGAAAGTTGCTGTGATTAGCGCTGCTAATTACAATCTCGTGTGGCGCTGCTCACCGCCCGTTACGTTGCTTTCATCTTCGCCCTGTCAAGAACCTGTCATGAATGCTAAGGCTAGCTAGCATAGTCACCGGCAGTTAAACAGTTCTGCAGTAAGGGTGAGTTGTTTCTCCTCCATTAGCACATTTAGCAGCGAGTACACGAGGCTGATTGACCAGAGCCAGACCGTCCTCCTGGCTTTGATGTGGAGGAGATCAATCTTTTTCCAGAGTACGTCTCAAACTGTCACGACATGGTGACACTTTAACAAATATGTATAAAAACATAATCTTTATAAAAGTTACAGACTGCAGGCTCTCTCCTTCATAGCCGCAGTTCATAACACCTTAAACTGACTCCATCAGCTCACATGCTGACAGAAACTTTAGTTGTTTCACTTCGACTTAGTAACGAAGACGTTTTGTTGATCGCTAAAGTCAGCTCGGCGCATTAACACCGCTGCCTTGTTGAGCGGCCTGTTTGCAGGGTCGAACAACATTCGCTGACATCACCGCTCCAAAGCCGGAGCCACCGTGTTGTCAGTCTCAGAAAGGCTGTCACTCCTAAGTATTTATTACTCGAGCAAAGTCTGTCTCAGTTTCGTGTTTCCTTTCCTTCTGAGGAGCTCAAGTAGCCCTGAGCTGATGCTTGCAATTCTTATAGTGTCCCAATTATTCCTATGAAGCCCCGCAGAAGGGCTTTACTTCTTTGGATCATGACTACTTAATTATGCCCACTCTTTTTCTATGCAAACACATTTTTGGGAAGGGAGAGATAGCTGCATGATTCTTTTTTCCCTTTTTTTCCCCTCTTCTTTACAAATAAATGTGATGGCAGTTTAATAGCCGGGTGTTCTCAGACGAATACGGACAAAAGCTGTTCATTGAGTGCGGTGGGTTGGGGCGCTTAGCGTCGTGAGTTATGTGGCTTCCGCCCCCCCGTAAGAGCCAAGCTAAATAGATCATCAGATAGTCCTCGGGAGCCCGCCGACTGTTTATCTCCACTGCGGCGGAGAGCGCTGATGTATCTGCAGCGATCAGTTAAAACCACACTGATGATGAACTAATGAATCAAGGCCCGTATTAATCACAGCACGGCTTTCACGGAAAAGACAAATGGAAATGCAAAAAGTTCCCCACTAATGATGAACTACTAACAATTTACTGGTGGACAAGAGATGGGAGGTGGGGGGGGGGGATTACACACAGGTTTCATGCATAATCTGGGAAGATATTAATATTTCACCCCACCCCTCTCCGACCCGGCCTGCGACCCGACGTTGCTGCCTTTAGAGGCGTAATCAAATTTCATTACCAGCCGAGGCGACGTGATTAAACGGAACACGGGCCGGGTTCACAGCCCCGGCACTGCGGCACACGCTGGCTGCCACTCACAGGCGACTCCGCCCCTTTAATCATTCACAAACTGATCTAGATCAGTGTTTCACCGCCGGCCCGCCGTCTCTGACCGCATGCCGGCTCTGCAGGCGCCTTTATCTGTCAGTCATGTGGATCCCGGAGGAGCGGTTCATCTCTGAGTGAACCTCAGTGGAGTCCCACTTTCTCTCAGGCTGGATAAAGAGGCAGTGGTGGATCATGCCTCTCACACACTGATGTAACATTACAGTACCGACCAGGTTTTATCAGGACCGTTTGTAAGGATGTAGCAAAATCGCTGAAATAATCTCTTAATTCCGCTTTACAAAACAATTCCAACTTTTTGCTTGATTAGATATAAAGGGGCAGTATGTGTTATCCCGCCACATAGTGCCGTTTTGTAGCAGTCAAGTAACTGTTAGCTTCAGTTATAAAAATCTTGTATATATCAAATTTGACTTAAAATAAATTTAACACCTTGAAATTGGGCTTCGGTCTCTTTAAGAAGTTCCTGCTCTTTCTGAAACTCCATCAGGAAGTCATCACAACATAACTCCTCTATTAACGCTGATAAAGTTTTTACCAGCGTTTCACTGAGAAGTAGCTCCTATAATGAGCTCAGCAGATGTGCAGTTCTAGGTGTTTGCTAATTGCTCCTGGCTAGTCTGAAGGAGTTCAGCTGGGGCGTCGCAGAGGATTGGTGCTCTATGCTTGGAAGCTTCTCAACTGCAGCTCAGAGGAGGAGCTGCAGTTGAGAAGCTGCCTTGAAGGCGGCGCCTTGAAGGCGGCGCCTTGAAGGCGGCGCTCGAGGCGTTTTGCACAGCTGAATGGTTGCCATGGAGATTAAATGATTTCTCTGACATGCATGGAAGAATCAAGGCAATACTCCAGATATGTTTTTGACGATTGAATAACATTCTAACATGATGTAAAGCTAAAAAAAAAAAGTTGATTTTACATAATACTGCCCACATTCACACAATCAGTTCAGGGTCCACAAATGGCCCCCGGCCCACACTGTTTTTCTCAAGGATTTAGTTCTGGGGAGCAACATGGCCAAGGATTTGGTCAATTTTTTTTTTTTTTTACATATTCTGCAGTTAGTTATAATCTATCTGCAGTTCTGACTGAATTAATCAGGTTTTTGTTTAATATGTTTTGGAGTTTCGTGGAGTTTAATACAACACTCTTCTACCAAGGTTCCCAGGGTCTTTGGAAAAGAATCAGGCCCCATATGTACTAACATATATATTATTTAAAGTTTTTAGCACACTCTACATGTGTTTTTAGCACATTGCGATTGTAGCAAAGGTTTTTTCTGGTTTTACTCCGAAACAACCAGTCGCCATGTAAGATCATCTAATGGTTGTAATTGAAGATTCTATAGTTAATTTTTAAAAACCTCAACAATTTTACTTCCCAAGTAAATATTTGAGAGCCAATTCTAATTTAAAACATTATTTAGTGGCAAAAAGATGCAACTTGTGGCTGCAGTTATCAAGGATGGAACTTTAGGAATACATTTGTCATTTTTTCTCATTGTCTGAAGTTAAATCAGACCAAACGTCTCTTGTTTTAGATTAGTTAGAATTAACTTAATTCTGTTTGCTAAATGTCACTATATTGACAGAAAGAATATGTCATAGATTTCTTTGAGAGTGGAATGTGTTTTTCCAGGCAAATAGTGGCACAATCAAGTAATTATGTTGCCTTCAGTTGTTACAAAAAAGCTTATTAATATGACTTAAAACAAATTTGACTTTGTAAATTTTAAATCGGGCCTCTGTCTCTTTAAGAATTTCCTGCTCTTTCTGAAACTCCGCCTTCAACATGGCTCCTCTAGTAACCCTTTAAGAACATTTTTACCAGCGCTTCGCTGAGCAGTAGCTCCTATAACGAGCCCGGCAGATGCGTACTTCCAGCAGGTGTTTGCTAATTGTTGCTGGCTAGTCTGAAGGAGCAGAGTAATGGACTTCTGCTCTGTGAGGCGAAAGCTCGGAAGCTGCAACTCTGAGGAGTAGCTGTGCCTCGAAGGTGGAGCTAAGTCCACCCAAGCATTTTGAACAGCTGAATGGTTGCCATGGGAGATTAAATGATCTCTCAATCATTCATGATAGAATCAAGGCAACACTCCAGGAATGCTTTTGATAAAGGAATAACATTTTAACATGATGTAAAGCTCAAAGAAGATTTTACATAAAACTGCCCCTTTAAAGGACATTGTAATTTCACTTCAGTATGAGCAATTGAATTTTTAATATAAAAAAAAAAAGAAAACGATGAAGTGACTTCACGCAAAAGGTAAAGTTTGTTGCCATAATGGAGCTGTGAACTCCACAACATTGATCCTAACATACATGCACTCTTCAGGAACTGAAACACATCAGAAGTGACACATACATCAAAGTCCCGGCAGAGCATAAGGACACATAAAATCCCCTTGACTTTTTTCACATTTAGACCCACGTAACCCGTATTTTTCAAAACACCAGGGAAGGAAACGGTGTGGCGGCAGTTTTAGTGTTTCCTCCTTTCTCGGCTGTATTCATGTAATCTACTGTGTGCTGAAAGTAGACATTTAATTTCTGTCTATCAGCACATCACATCACAGCAGATGGTTAGGTAAAGATAGTGCCATCTTATTGTGAGTTGGGGTCAATCTGCTCCGCTGCCTGGCTCTGATGACCCCTCTAGTTTTTTTTTAATCTATTTTCATCGTCTTTTCTGAGAGCTTATTCTCTTTTCTTTTCTCCCCTCTGTTCTGTTTTTTGCTTGTTTATTCATTAACTTAAGGATCATGCGCATTCCCTCCTGTGAATGTGTTTGATGCAGAATGAAAGGGGATATAATATATATATATATATATTTTTTTGTATTCCGTCATTTTTCTTTCTATCTCCCTTATGACTTCTTAATCCATCTGAATGCACAGAAGATAATGTTTTGGGCGAAATAACATAAGAGGAAAGATAGACTCCCGAGGACCAGTATCTTTATTGCTTGGAGGATAAACGGATTATGTCAGCCATTTTCTGCTGCTGACAGCTTTTCTTATTAACCGATTTTATTTTTAATCTGCCAAGGAAGAAATGCGGTTTTTATGTCACAATAAAACGCTGGTCACATCTAATGCTGCCCTCAAACAAACAGATTTCACAAAGCCATGCTGGGGTATTTGAAGTAACTTTGAAAAAAAAAAAATAAAGGGGTGGGGGGTATGAAGAAAAAAAAAGAGAAGGAAGCAGGGAAAGGAGGGAGTCTTCATCAACATGCTTGTTCAGTAGGGGAGTAAAAGATTTTTTTAAGCCCTTCACACTTGTATTCTTCCTTTTTTTAAATATGTCTTTCCTTTTTGCTGATCTCTGTGGAAAAAAAAAAACAACCTCTATCAAGACGGAATAGATTGTGTGTGTGTGGGCTCCCCTGCTGTGTCCATTCACAACACACGCATATACACCCAACACACACACGCACACGCCCACACACAAAAGGTACAAATGCTTGTTTACAAAAGGGCAAAATTTAAAGAGTGGGGTGGAGAAAAAAAAAACTGGACAGAGTGAATGCTCCTGTTTCCTTTTCCTGTCTCTAAAATCAGGCCAACTATCTCAGGTGTTCATTGCTCAAGCCCTCCCTGCCCCCACACCACCTCCACCCCCTCTGCTAGGAGATTCTGGGGATCATCTAAAATGAAACCATTTGACCAGATTTGTATGGAGCGGCGTGTGTGTGGGGGTGTGTCGGCGTGTGTGCGTGTGTGTGTGTGTGTGTGGTGGTGCCATGGAGCTATCATTAACCTCAGGGCTTTAGCGCTCCCTGCTCTCTCATTTCATGCTCGTGATCTAAGGGTGTGAATTAGCCATCACCCCCGGCAACCCAACTTAGTTACCGGCTGGACAACATGAAAGCAACACACAGAGCTGCATAAAGAATCGTCTCCGATCCCCACCACCACCTACATCCTTCTTACCTTCTGCTGGGTGACGGAGGCCAGGATGCTGATGGGGGGGAGTTGGCCCTCCAACTAGCATTAACCTCTGACCCTCTTTTGAACACCCACAAACATTATTACAAAATATGTAAGGAAACATCAACTTTTACAATGATTTTTATTCACTATTCTATAATTATTGCATTCATTTAGCATAAATGCTGCCTCATTTTTGTCATTGTCAGATAATATATTATGGCTTTAATGCAAGATAATTTGTCATCACAATCCCCTCTTTTGATTACAAGAACATATGTAATATTTTATATTGACATCAAATTTTATTTTATTCCCGCAGTTCTTGTGAATGGTTCCTTTGGTCTGTGTCTTGTCAAGCTTTTCTGTTTCTTGCTAGCTATGCTAGCGTAAGCAGCTTGATGAATTTGGTTGGCAGCCAATCAGAAAATAAGCAACAGCAATAGCATACAAATCAATTATTTTAACATGTCTTTTATTTATTTATTTTTTAAAATTATTGAAGACAGATGATGAAAAAGTTCCAATAAAGTAATTTGAGATTCAGTTTTTTTGTACTTTTGTTTTTTTAATCTTCCCTAAAATTTTCTGAGGCTGAGAAATACCATAATAGTCAAACGTCCTTTATGATGAACAAACTTAACTAATTCAAACAAACTTGTCACATTTTCCCCATCTAGGTAAAAAAACAACCACAAAGCCACAAATGATGCATGGTTTCTAAAACTTTTGGTGATTTGTAATTGTTTTTCTTTAGTCAGATCCTAGCCTAAAGAAGGGGTATTTCCTTCCAATGCAATTCTGTTTGATTCTTGGTTAGATGATATCACTGAACTGTTAACCTCATATGTGATGGAAACATAGGGTGTTTCCACAGCTGATAGTCCAGTGGATTCTGTCCCAGTGGAGACTAAAGTTGCAGCATTTGTAACTATTAAAGTTGCTCCGGTTCGCTTTCACACTTCTGCGTCAAACGATCCAGACCAATTGAGAAGCCTGTTCCCCTCCTTGCCTGTGGTGGCACTGTACCAACAAACACAGAAGAAAATGACATAGAAAATCTCTGAAGAAGACTCGGAGCGCAACTTCCTTCTTCATAAGATGAAGAAGGAAGTAAACAGAGTTGGAGTAGCAACAAGCCGTTTCTTTCGCTAGCGCTAGGCCTATGCGTTTGATTTGCTTGGATTTACCCAGAATGCCCTGCACTGTAATCTGCTTCCTTCTTTTTGAGCGTTTCCAGGTCCGCTTGCATCCATACATGCTGAGTTCAAGATTTTTAGGCAGACCAGAGTTCGCGTTTACAATCCGCATCAGAGTTCGATTAAGTATTCACACCTTCCCAAACAAACCGGACTTTCTTATCAAACAAACTAAAGTTTGATGAAAATAGACTGAACAGGACCGGCGTGAATGCACCTACTGCCATTCAAAAGCATTGAAGACTTGAAATATTATAATCATCCACACTTGAAAAGTGTCAGTGAACGCTGACTTATAGACTTATAAAAAGATCACATCACAATTCAATACTTTGAGTGAATAGACTCCTGTATTTATGAAATGCTTTTTTTACTAGAGCTCTGAGCATCAGCCCATGTGAAGGAGGGCAGGGTCAAGTGGTGTTCAGTGTTTTATCTCACATATATATAAAAAAATCCATTCATCACATTATAATAACAGTTCATGTCAGGTTTCCAACAGCTTGAGTTGTTGTACTCCTTATTCTTAAACAAGTCAAGTTTTTTAACCCATTAACAGTGAAAAGACACATTGTATTTTTTTAAGGTTTTGTGTCTTGAGGTCTACTTTATGTCATTTTTTCATATTTCTGTTAATGATATCTTTTTTGCTTACAGCTAATGAAATCACATGTGAAACAACAGACCAATGCCATTTTTTAAAATACAGAAATACAGACTTTATAAAAAAGTAAGTTATTTTCTAAAGTTACTTTTAATCTGACAAACGAATCTCATTCATTAAGTGCGACTCCTTAAATTAGAACCATCTTTTCACCTTACCTCCATTTCATTAAACACAAATCTATTCTTATGCAGAAAACCCCTCTTTGTTGGGGGTCCTAATCATAAGTTTATTAAAAAAAAAAAAAGTCCCCCAAAACACACCGACCTATGCAAGAAAGAGTGTATTTTATTTCACTTAACCTGTGTGTCCATAAAGCAGATGCAGCGGTATATTTTTGAGTCAGAGCTCTGGTGAAAGTATGGCTGCAGACTAAATGGATTTGGTTTGTGTGCAGACTTTACCAGCTGATGGAATAACTCTGTTTATTCAGGGAGGAATGATTGAGCTTGATACTGTGTGTGGGTGTGTGCGTGTGTGTGGGGGTGTGTGTGCGTGGTTTTGTTGGAGTAATACTGACATCAGTGCAGATATGGCAGCAGACACCTGAATCAAGTCGCATGTCATTACGGGACCCAAATTCTTCACCAGCACCCATAACTCCTTGCTGACACGCTCTGTCGCTGCTGCAGGAAGCAGCAGTATCAGCTCTGGTTTGAGTCTTTCATTGGAGTCTCGCGCAGTGGCGAAACTAAAGGCTGTGTGCATCAGCAGGACAGTAGACGTGCGGTAAATCTATCAATTAAAGGGGAAGTTGTTTTGTTTCTTTTACAGAGTTAGTTCAGATAAGAGCTGATTGGTTATTACATCTTAAAAGATCCCTTTAAGATGGGGGTGTCCAAAATGCGGCCCGGGGGCCATTTGTAAAGCTAGGGCTGATTTTGTGTGGCCCCCAACTTCACTGCAAACATGATACAAATTTGGCCCGAAGATGTATGCTTTTCATTTGTAATGAAGGTACAATTATTACCAACATCAATTTCTCATACTGAAAAATGGAAAGTACAACACAAAATGTTTGTCTTTCAGTAAGCAAGCATTAACAAAAAGTAAAACCATTTTAATCCAGAGACTTTTACTGAAAAGGCGACTTTGATGCACCCAAATCAGCTTTTATTCAGTTGATATAACTTAATATAGCAAACGTTTTTCAAGAAACTGATATAAATTCTGGTCTCGTTACTAAAAGTAAATGTTTGTTTTAAAAATTTTATAGAAAAATCTTGGAAATTTCTTCATTTCAAATGTTGAAAAATGTTGACTTTTGAAACTCAGAAATTTTCTAGAAAAATGTTGAACATTTCAGCTTGTAATTTTTATGAGATTAATCTTAAAATGTGAGTTTTTTGGTAGAAAATTTACTACAATTTTTTTTTTCTATCTACAATGGCCCTAATAAAAACTTCCCTTTTTACAATAAATATCCATTTAATAAAAATCAGGCTACCTTAGCTGCTTTTTTTTTTTTTTTTTTTTGCTTGTTTTCTTTTTATCCCCGGCTACTTTTGAGTCAACAGTTTTGGTCCATTTGACAAAATGTTTTAACGCCCCTGCTTTAAGGGATTTCCATCAACAGCAGTCGGTTTGGTTCGAGGGTCCTACGTCTGCATTTTGTGCTTGTTTTGTTCTTATCTTTGGGTTAAAGCAGAAAAAAAATATTAAAAATTCTCAGAAGTATTCACAAACAGAATAAATGGTTCATAAACCTCAAACTGTTTAAAGCATCTTTGTTCTGTGAGATATATCCAGTTCACTTTGTTCAGTGCAAATATTTCAGATTTGGGGATCATAGAGATGATCAGATGTAGTCCAGTCTCATTAAAATCAGTCAAACAGCCCTTTAGTGTATTACCCCTAAGACACACATTTCCTGTTTTAGCCTCTCACAGTGTCAACAAGTCAATCATAAGTAGTTTTTCACTCAGTTTTTTTTCCCTACTGGGTAACCAAAAGTGTCACCAGACAAATATTTTAAAAACGACAGAGGCTTCTTCAACACCTTTTTGACAAAGGTTTTGTGAGTCTTAGTCTGTCAAGCAGATTTTAGTCAACCTTATTAATCTAAATACATAAGGAAGATCGACTTCCTTATTCCTGTACTTCAAAATAAGAGTCTCAACATAGACACAGGTTGTCAAAACACAAATAATTATCAGACATCGCAGACAACATAGACAATGACCAGGCATTTTTGAACAAATTAGTCTGAAATGTTTTTATTTTGATACCACAGCAAAAAACATGTCTAGCATAAACCAGATGCAACAACTGTAGAAAAACTAACCTGTAAATCCACCAAAGATTGGCAGAACACTAAGAAATAGAAAGTTCTGACCCTTTTCAAAGCCTGATCTTTTTTTTCTGCAAATCAGCAGAAATACTGAGTTCCTTTAAAACCGGATTAAAAGCCCGCCTGTTTAGTTGCTTTTGAACCATAATAAACGAAACACTGACCAACATTTTGATCATGTAAATGTACTTGGCACTTGGCAAAATGTAATGTTTACTGGTTTTCTCGGTTATTGACTGTGTGGTGTCTTCTGTGACTTTGTGTTTTTGTGTTTTTATGATGCAAAGCACTTTGAACTGCCCTGCTGCTATGCAAACAAACTTGATTGATTGATTGATTGGTTGATTTTCATGTGTATCACTCAGACAATTCTGAATGCTAAACAGAAGCCCAACTGACCTACTTTTACAAGTGAGCATTCCAGCTTTTGCTATAATGCTCCACTTCACCCTCCTAATTTCAATATGGCAGAGAAACCACCTCGTCCTTGTGCAGAAATGTTTTATCAAAAAAACTTTTTTTTTTTTCCGAAAAGGTTGTGTTTCGATTGAGCAATTTATTGTTTTTAATTCCAGATAGCACAAATGTATGGTCAATGGAAACACAGGTACTGGAGTTATTTCAACCGAAGATAAGGAATTAAGTTTTAGAATATTCTAACCTCTTTTGTTATCTTCTGCTTATTGACTACATAACAAGGTTCAATTTTGGTAGTAGTAAACTAATTTACCCCTCAGAATATTTAACATGGTTTCCTGATTTACTCGCATGACTGCAGGAACTACTGTTTTAGAAAAGAAGGGTGATGATGGCCAATAATGAGGGCATGTTTAACTTCAGCTAATCTTCTAAAAGCACGATGTGAAATGAACACAACTCATCGTCTAACCTTATTTTAAAACAATGCTCACTTCTATCTTCATATCTGTTTATTTTTTATTTTTTTGGCGAGTAGAGGGATGATCTAAATCCTGCTGTTGTAAACTCCTCGTGGATTTCCTGTCTTGTTTTTTTTTTTTTCTTCCAAATAGCGTGTTTATTTAGGCAGCGCCGGCGATGATGATCGGTCTTATCAGCAGAAAGGAGAGCAGTGGAGGAAACAGTCGGAGAATTAGCGGAGACGGGTTCCTTCCCTATCATTAATAACAATCCTCCGTATTTTCTCCTTAGACTTTCAGATGTTTGCATATCATTTGTGTTTTTAATTGGCAAAGTTTGATTAAACCCAGCCCCTAGTGTTACACGGCATTAGGCGCTTGCCATATGTTTCGTCGCGAGCAGATACCCATTTCCATAATCACTCTTGCCTGTTTGAGGCGCCTGTCTGTTCGCCGCACGGCTCTGATCGCATCTGCCTCAACTTTAAAAAAACAAAAACAAAAAAAAAAAGCAAACCATGCCATGCGAGTTCCCACAGTTCATCGCTGTGACCTTTAATCTGCCACTTACAGAATGCTGCCATCTATCATGGTTGTCACTTTGAAATTCTAATCTCTTGTGAAAAGTCTTTACAAGTGCGGCTGGATTACGCTGCGATAATTAATCATATTCAAATGCATGAAAACAAATTTTGTTTACAAATTTGCCATCACCTAAAATGAGAGAAACAAGGGGAGGAGTGCGCAGCCCCTGCGAGGGTCTAGGTGAGGTGTGCCATTTGCATAACATTCAGTTGAAACAAGCGAGCGGAGACTGATTTGTTTGGAGAGCCACTGAGAGGAACAGAGGGCATGTGTTCCTTGCGTTTTTCATTCAAATTACATTCGGATCGGAAGATTTCCTGACACTTATGTTCCTCACCATGGGCCGTGTAAATATTAGAGCTAAACTCCCGTCAGTGGGTTCGCTCGTCGTCTGACTGGGCGGATAAAAAAGAAACTCTGAGGCGTTCCTCTGAACGTTGGAACACTTCAGTTCCAATTTGCGTTGATTCACATGGAAAGAACGTAATCTCCTAAATCACACTTTAGGAGCCAGTTGTTCTTCAGCAAGCAGACTTTTTGGAGTGGGTTCAAACATAAGTTGTACTTTTCAAGTGAAGTGTAATTTTAAGGGTTTGTAACGAGATCTGGAGTTGTTAAAACAGAAGGATGCTTCTCATCAAAGCCGCCAGCTTAGCAAGTTGCTATCAGTGACAGTTGCTATCTGGACGTATTATTATTAACCGCCACAATACGATGGTCCATTCATCGTACATTTATATCGACACGTTGCATGTTATTGTTTAAATCTGGAAATTTTGCGCATCTGCACAACACTGTAGGGCAAAAACATGATTCTTTTACTTGCCATCCATAGCTGTACTGTAGAGATAAAACAATTACGTTAAGAAAACAAAACCTGGAGATGTCGGTATTATTCATTTAATGCCACAGCAGAGACAAAAATAACACAGAAAAACCATTGAAGAACAACTTAAAACCTCTCATATTCTTCCATTTTCTCACTCTCTGTCAGCTATTCTACACACAGACCTGTTGCCATAGAAACTGACAACAAGTCTTCTAGTGTATCACAATTCAACACCAAAAAAAAAAAACATAAGAATTTTCCAAACAAAGAAAAGAACATTCAGTCCGTTTCATTGTTATGTTTTCAGATTTGTTGTTTATTTTGCGATTATTAATAAGTGACCGTCTGAACACCTGCTCTACTGATGATCTGTGTGGGTTGCCTTTTTTTTAATTGAACCGAAGCACAGCTTATTACGCAGTGCATCTACAAGTCAACGTTGTCAAAGCTGCGCACTCACACACACAGGCATGATTGACAGCGCTAAGACCCTCCTCCTGGCTGTGATTGGTTGTTTCTAGATAGAACTGGAAGAAGGCAGAGGAGATTTTTTTTCACCAATTATCTGCTTCGCAATATACTGTCAGAACCTAGCAACAGTTCTAACAAATATGGACAATTCTTTTGTATAAAAGTTACATACTGCAGCTTTAAAAGCAGTTAGACTCCATTCAACTGCAGATATATATCAGCTTGATTGTCTGACATTTTAAATATAATAACCTACCGCTGTGTGCAAGCAGTCCTTTGTAACTGTCATATGGCACACACTACTGAAAAAAAATGACAAGCAACACAAGTTTTGGAATGGATACACTAAAGTGACACGGTAGTAATAGGATGGCCTTCTTGTGGACTTTGCTGAAAAGCAGGGTCAATCAAACTTATTTAAAACTGGGTTTTAAATAAGCTCTAGTGTTCATATAGGTGGCCAAAATCATGCCCGAATCTTTGTTGATGGCTACAAAAAGCACGCATGCGAGGTGCAAAATGCCAAGGGCAAGCTTTGACCTTGTGTTGACAACAGAAAAACTGCAATAAATTAGTAACCAACCATTTTTTTTAAACTACTGAATCTGTTTGCATTATGTCTGCAACCTGGAAATAATAATAAATCATTAAAAGCTCATAATTAACATGAAATTATATCGATGAGTGGATGTAATTGTCCAAGAAAATTCAGTGTAAAGCTTATTTGTGTTCTCTGAGTTGCAACAGGGAGCACTTGCATTTAAAAAGGGAAAGAAAAAAAATTCAATCAAATTTTCCATACAATGGCAGAAGATTTATTATTTGTGCATGTAAAACAGCAGTGACAAAGTAGGCTGCCCTCCAAATGCAACAGGACTGATATCTTTGTTGGCTGTGTTCTGTGGATGCAACATAAGGGGATTTCTTTTAGCAGAAGCGAGTCCTGGCTGTGTTTTCTGTTTGAAAAAGACACATTCTTTCCAAAGAGGTAGGGGAAGAAAAAAAAAAAAAAAACATTTCACTTTTCAATTACCCCCAGCTCCTTCACCTCTCCCACCCTCCCCAAGTCTAGTTTCCAAGGAGAGGAGGAAAAAAGAGAAAAGGGATGCTTTTGACTTGCGTTGCAGCCCCTCTCCTCCCCCCCTCCCTCCTTCTGCCCCTATCATCGTGGCCTCCACTTTTATGCATGAAACAGAGGCAGATTGAAAGCATTCAGCGGCCATTCAGACAATGAAGAAAGGAGATCCTCAGAGCTTTATTAGATATGAAGATCTACAATAAAAATCAATTTCTGGCCTCTTTATGCAGTTTAAATGACAAAGCCTCAACCCATTCAGCCATTGTGCGCAGGAAAGTAATTCTGCTGCACTGGCCGAGACAAGAGCGCCGTATACTTTTTGACCCGCGATTGCAGATTCTAATACGATACAGACCTACGGAGATAATAGGAGGCACTTAATATCATCTGTTGAGAAGAAAAAAAAGTTATCTCATATCTTTTGCCAGATAGATTGATGGAGGATGAGGTTTAAACTGTTTCATGGGCGGAATACTAAACAGGACGAGATGGACGGCTGATGGTTTTTGCTTCTCTAATGTGGGATTTTGGGAACTCTGAGTGAAAAGAATCCACACCCTTATACACAGTTTATCACATTACAGATACAAACGTCAAGAGAATGAGGATTGTTCTGCAAATAAGGTGGAGAAAAGTGTGGAATGCATTTTTATTCAATCAGTTGAATGGCCTTTTGCTGGTTTTATTGATAGGAGTGTTTGAGGTAAGTCTCAATCAGTGCTATAGGTGGACAACATCCATCCATCCATTTTCTGTTCACCCTTGTCCCTTAATGGGGTCGGGAGGGATGCTGGTGCCCATCTCCAGCTACGTTCCGGGTGAGAGGCGGGGTACACCCTGGACAGGTCACCAGTCTGTCGCAGGGCAACACAGAGA
>CAEGAE010029185.1:0-19214 GCA_903067095.1 Girardinus metallicus | reverse complement strand
TGGCTACAACAGATCCCAGGAACAACATCAGACATCTCAGTCCAGAAATGTGCAGTTCTAGGCACAGCCAAGATACTACGCAGAACCCTCAAGCTCCCAGGCCTCTGGTAGAGGACCCGAGCTCAGAGGATGAAAAGAGACCACCCGCAGAGGGTGAGAAGGGAATTTTTTTTTTTTTTATTATTTTAGCCAGGAGATAAGACGTTTGAATTCTAAGAGTTAACAGCAAGGTGGCAGCACAAAAAAGTAAATTGTAATAGCACGAATATATGAACAACATAATATATGTAGACTCTATATATATTTTAATACCCTTAATAACTTAATTAATATCCATTCCAGCTAATGGTTCATGAGATGCACCTCTGAACTATTTCAGAAAACTGGTTAATCATCGGTTGATCTAATACTTCACACATTTACCTACACTGGAGAAACTAGGGATTCATCTGGGAGAAATTTAGCAGTTCAGACTGTATTTAGAAAAAATGTCTAATGAAAAATAATAATAAAAAATATACTTGACATATAATGATAATTTGTTCAAGCATTTTACATGTTAAGACTTATGCAATGAACTTATGCTTAAGTGTTTGAGACTTTTCGACAGAAACCCAAATGATACATTTTGATCTACATGACACAAGCAATTTAAAATGTAGGAAACAGCAGATAATTCTACATAATCACTTGCATTAAGGCAAAGCATTTGCAACCTGTTCAAAAAATGGAAAACAGCTTTTTTGATGTGCACAAGTGACACAGTAAATTGAAGATTGAACAAGTAGTTTTGAGAATTTGAATTCTGATCTGAGAAAGGCACCAAAGTGACTGTGAAAAACTGTAAGATGGAAGAAGTTTGCAGTACTCTTAGCCATTTGTGGTTTAGCTTCCAGGACTTTGTTATATGGATTTATGGTAAACAACGATGGCAAGAGAGGCATCTACTGCTGCTCGGACATTAACTGTTGATACCTTCTTAACAGATCCTGACTTCAGACACCCCATACTAGCCCCTTTAGGAAACTCAACTATAAGTCACAAAACAAGAAAAAAATATCTGGTTTTCCCATTAAAAGCTTAACACAAAAGCCTCCAGTGTTGCTGTCTTGAGTTAAGTTGTTAATACTCTCAGATGTGGGTCCTCAAATCGATGCACAGCATTTAGGAACGAGGCAATGCATCAGTTGGCACCTGACAGACAAGTATCTGTGCTCTGCATTGCATCAGAATGACAGGACCCAAAACGAGTAATCTGACACATCTTGATCATGGCACAGTTTTGATCTTTCTGTCAGACCAGGGATTAAAACTGAAACACAGGGCTAACAAGGGTCACATATGAAATTTCAAGGAAGTGACATATGACAGGACAAACAATTAAGTGTCAGTACGCTGACCTAGGGGCAACAGTTTTACACCATGACCCTATAAGCATTAGTCATTCCACCAGCAGCAAGAGAGGGAGGGACTTGGGAGCCTCTCTCTGCTCTTGTTAGTACAATGCCATTAGGCCAGCGCTGTTCATTGTTTAGTCATTATGATTAAAAGATGTACAGCACTATGTAAATCAGAGAACTTGTGATTTGTCATTGTCCTGCAAGCCTCCTACGGCAATCTGTACATGAAACAGAGATGTAGCTCTCGTTCAGACCCATGTCACATTTTATGTGAACACCCACCTTTCATAACATTTAGAAAAGGAGCATCTACGGAGATCTCTTCATTGCTCATCTGAAATGCCTGTTTCTTTTCTAGAAACTGGACCTCAGAAATCAAGGATGTAATTATTCATGTAGGAGAAAAAAACTTATGTTCTGCTGAGCATTGCTTTTAAAGAAGGCAACTAAACAAGCAGCAGCTGCACTGTAATCTGTCAAAGCCTATTGCTAATTCTTCAGGTGGAGAGGACTGAAGCATTTTTAACTCAGAACGACCACTATCCATTTTTGGCCCTTTCCAAGTACAGCTTAGCTGCTTCCCCTTCCCCTAACTTTGACCAACTCTGTGACCCAGACATTCTCTGAAACTGTACAGTATTTACCAGTAATTAAAAATGAGCTGAATATGTATTCTCACAACTGATAATAATTCAGAATTGAAAGTACAGACACATTTGAGAGTAGGCTTTGCAGTTTAAATAGAAACAATTCCATCCATCCATTAGGTCACAGGGTTAACAGGTTCAGGAGGGAAGATCAGGCGTTGTGGATCCTGTGAAGATCAGGCGTTGTGGACCCTAAGACCAGAAGGGATATGTAGTCCCTACAACACGTTCCGGGTCTTCTCTAAGGAAGTGATTAGAAAACCAATTAAAAATAACAGCAATGATCTCTAAAAAATAATATAAAGGTCAATGGCACCACTGCCTTTTATTCTATCAAATATCAGGTAAGTAGTGTTCAATGTCTAAATGTGCTTTGTAGACACTGGCCAGCCTGGTCTCAGTTCCCTGTGACAGCTGGTGATGCTTCCCTGTGATTCGCTGTAATCCACATTTTATTATGAAAGAAGTACTGGTATATTTTTTATACAGAAGGGGATGAAAAAGTTTCATACCACATAGGGACATATGGTGCAATGAAAGCTAAAATGGAAAGCAAAACTTAAATTCATAAACTAAAAATAGGACTTCCTGATTTAAAAGTTCTACTTAAAGCACCCTTTTCAGGTCTACTAACTTAAAGTACATCTCTTTGCTTATTTATTGGTCACTCTTGAAAAAATGAGTAGAAAATCTTTGTATTACTCATTTTTTATTGAAAATTTTGCTTTAGCTCCTGATTATTGTTGATAGCTTTGGTGATTTCTTTACTTCACTTACCATTTCAATGTGCAATGTTAGAATATAGATGATTTTAATCACTGATAATAGAGTAAACATTGGCAAATTGAGAAACATAGATATTTCCTTAGAATTTTTTTTGACCTAGAGAGATCATCACACTGCTCTATAAACTGCATGTTTTCTAGTCTTGCCCATGTTGAAGAAAGGGCCCAGAAAAATATGTCAAGCACTTGGAACTAAAATCTTTGGTATTAAAAATATCAAAAGATTACTATACAAGTTTACAATTTTTTTAAATCTGGTTCACGAATGCTAGAATACAAAGTAAATATTTGTACAAGAATTAAAACATGACAACTTTGCATGACTCAGTATGAGGTCAAAACCCTTATTGGGTCATGTGATTGTGCAGCTATAAAAGACTGAAGCTATTAACAGAGGCTATTTGGCACAATTACTTGTTCAGTTTCAAGGTGTTTAATCCATTGACAGCTTAGCAAACATTTATTGGAAATTATGCTGATTCCCAAGATTAACTTTTCATGCAATAAGGTAGCAGGCAATGATTAAGTGTAAGCTCTTTGCTTTATACTCTAGTATACCTGTGTTGATAATACACACAATTATGTAAATGAAAGAGACATGACCCAAATCTGCTCGATGTAAATTAATGTATTTTACCTGTGTTGCAGCTCCACCAAACTCAGAGTAACGTCATCTGTTTTATAATTAAATCTAAACCCCATTCATTGTAACATGGTAGGTTTTATTGTAGACAAAAGGAACCTTATTTACTTTTTTGCAAGTATAGTAAAGCAATAAAGCATAATAAAACCATTTACTTTCTTTCTATTTAGAAAGAGAAAGTTGCACATTCTCGTGTATTTTATAAGATCAACTTACCAATAGATCCAGTAGAAAATTAAAAGCTATTTATTTTTAGTAATAAAAGAATGTAGAAATAGTACATGCATAGCTTAAAATATAAAATAAGTAACAAATAGTAATGTTTTTCATAATTACATCACAAAACATAATAGAATAAATACAGAAATATTTCTCTCCTGATTTTATTTGATTTTTAGTTAAAAATAACATTTGAATTTAAACTGCATCTTAGGCATTTGGTTAAATGTTAACATGCTTATCTTAGCATACAAAAATTAGATCACACCTCAACAGCAAGAAATCCTGACAAATGTACTGCTGATTCAAAACCATACAAAGAAAGAATATGAGGCTTTGCAAGTGAAAACAAACAAAACAAACACACAGAAGTTTAAGAAGCAGATAAGTGGGGTTATGACCGCTACAATATGAAGCTGGAAGGTTGACTGGATGGAAAACAGGGGTCTAGGGACACCTTTTTTTAAGCTACTTCTCCTGCAAACAGCATTATCTTGATTAAAGTTTAATTAAGGATCACATTTGGCTGTGCCTTTCATAGCGATCTACATGAGCAGATTTCCTGGGGCTTAACTTTATCGCTGGGAAAATCCTCCTTTATTACTTTCAACCTGTTGTAAAAGCTGTTGGCACGGAGGGACGGCTGCCTCATTCACTGGCCTTGTTTGCTGCTGGAAAAATCCTGAGTCTCAGGAGATCTCCCCACAGTGGTTCAATTTAATATCTGTCCTATCACTACAAGGCTGGGGCTCATTATTAATGATACTATTCATTAATTTCTTGTTGGGCTGATGTTATTTATTAAATTATTAAAGAAAGCTCCCGAGACACTCTCACGTAATGAGGGATGTGTCCTCCTTCCACAACCCACCCCAACCTGCCCACATCCCTCCTCGATCCAGCATCCCCCCCTTTTCCTGGATGGATGGTGGGTGGAATTACCCCACTCGGACGCTGCTAGCCTGCATACCCTCATTAGTCGTTCTCCAGGGCTGAGTGACACCATAAATCCATTCTGCACGTCGACCAATGGCAGCCATATACAAACGCATGCGGCTCGCCTCGGCCTGTTAATGAGCCATTCCCATGCACAGTGAATTGACTAGTGTCCATCCAGCATAACTGGACAGTATTTTTTGGATGAGCTAAACTGCATTCGTGGAACAGATTTAGGACACTGTATAATAGTTTTACTTCTCATTAATAAATTCATGTTATGAACTTGAAATTGAGATTTAATTCAAAAGAACTGCTTTTCATTTGCATAAGAATAAATAAATATAGCTGTGCTGATTGTTGTGAAATTATTTTAATGCATATGGACATGAAAAAAAAACTTTTTTGTGTGATATCTTATTTAAATAACACAAAGAAGTAGAGCAAAAGAGACTGCATTCACTGGAGTTAATGTGCACTATGTGGCTACTTATCAAGGTAAACCCACAGACTTAAATGAAATTTAATTTACAGTCGAGCTTGTTAGCTAGTATGTATGGAATTTGTGCTGCTGTGTTTATTTTTTTTTTATGCCTGCCTGTCACATACGGTAGCTTTAAAAATTATTCACCCCCCTTGAAATTCTTCAAATTTTATGCAATCTGCAAACCTACCAACAAAAGGCCGTGCATTTAAAAGGAGCAAAGTAAAACGACATTAATCAGAGAAGCATAAGAAGAGTCATGCAAACTCTGGAGGAGCTGCAGAGATCCAGAGCTTAGGTGGGAGGAGCAACTCAACACTTTTTGAACTGTTGAATGAGAGCCACAAGAGCTATGCTCTACAATTTTACCATATGCAATGTATGGAAAATAGCAAATGTATCTGAACCAAGGTGCTCTGGCCAGATGAATCCATTTTTAAATCATTTCAGCCTACAAAAAATATGTCTGAGAGAAACTAATACTGCACAAGACACTGAACTCACCATCCCCATTATGAAATATGGTGGTTGCAGCATCATGCTGTGGGGATGCTTAGACAGAAAGGATGGTAAGAGTTGATGGGAAGATGAATGGAATTTAAAAAAAGACTGGGGCACTTTACAAGAGGATAACAACTCTAAACATGGATTTAGAGCGACAACAAAATGATTTTGATACAGCTTATTCATGCATTACTTTGTTCAGTCTGACTGAGTTTGAGCAAAAATTATAGGCAAAAAATCCAAGTGCCTACATGTGCAAAATTGGTAGGGATTTTTCTCCAATGACTCCAGAAAAAGGTGATTCTAGAAACTATTGAGTAATGGGGCTTAAAACATGCTGTCCACATTAAAAAAAAAAAACAGAAAACATGTTTCAGTTTTCTTCTAATTTTAACACCGAATTTAACAGTAATATATCATGTATTTGTTCTCAGTGATGTTTTTCCTCTGTTTATATTGTGCTACAAAAAATTCAGTGTTAGTAAAGAAAAAATCTGAAGTTTTATTTAAACACATTTAGGATAAATAGCTTCACACAAAAGAGGCTTAAGTGACTGATTCAAGAATCTCAAACCATAAAGATTGCATCACTACATGCACTTAAAACATGTGTGCTGCCTCTGGTAAAGCCCTGGTATAAATGGCTACCCAAAGATATCTAGGAATCCATTAATCATAATAATTAATCTGATCCAATTATATTGCAAAGAATATAACAAATTGCAGGGGAAAATAATGATCTATCACTGCCGTGTCATAGGGATGTGGGACTAAGGCAGTAATTAGACAGAGGGATTTTACATAGTACACACTGCACAAGCAGCTGATGGCTCTTCTGTTTAAATCTGATGATGTAATTAGAGACAAAGTTGAACCCAGTGTTTTTGCTGGTTAAACTAAAAAAAGTCTAGATAGAGGGTGGGCCAGCATTTTACAAGCAAGATGTACAGGCAATTATTTTTTAAAAGGTAGAAAAATAATTGTAGGGTGAAAGCTGACCAGGCAGTAAGTATTTTAGTGCTAATATCAATGTATATATCTCCCTATCTCAGGGAGATTTATTAACAGCAATAAATGTACTAATGTTTCTAAATAAGAATAGTTTACCTGTTGTATTAAAGTAAAACTTCAAACAAAAAATACATATTTATTTATGTTTAAAGAAAATACATTGTTACTTGCTTTTTGGGCAGATCTTGGTGATTCATTCCGTCACTTTGTATAATATGTAACACCAAATCAAAACAGAATTTAATGTTAAATTAATTATACTATGATTTGATTTATCTGCACACAACCAGTCAAACTGTCACTTCCATTCCATCTATTAGAGCACTGTTTTCAAGGAACAAATCGAAATAATGCAGATGAAACTAAATATCCAGGTCTTCTCCCCATTTCTGTACTAATTAGCATTAGCACTGCAGCTCAGTTTGCTATTGCAAACAGTTTAAGACCCTAATGGGTAATTTCTTCAAAAAGTCATAAAGTCCTAATAAAAGAAAAATTACCCAAAATGAATGAACGAATTTAATAATTTAATTGTTTTGTAGGTAAGTTGTCAGCAAGTATTTTAAAACAATCAAAGGATAACCCAGTACCAGGATATGAAATTAATGAAAACCAGAAATGTGATCAATATGATGAATTACTATGATAAGGATTTTATTTTTCGACAAAGAACAATATTTTTGACATGACTAATTCATTATTTTTCTAGTGTATTTTATTTTATTCTAATAAAATTACAGAAGGAGATTTTCTGCTGCTTTTTTAAATGGTTAATAGTTAAATGGTTGTGATTTAAAATGTTTTACGTTATACCAGCATGCCGCACAATGCTCAGGTCTCTTTTGTCTGTTTTTGATTTTTTTCCATATGCAGAGAGGAACACCATCTTGTTCAGATTGCTAGCCCAACTCTACCACTTCATAAATTCATTAGAATTTGGACAAAGGTTGGTACTGATTTAAATGCCTGCTTATTTTTTGTCTTCTTGTTCAGCTGACACCAACGAATACATTTCAAACCAAAAAATAAACATTTGACAAGAACTATCTTTATAATCAGGTTTCCTTATGTCTCAAAACACTAAAACAACAGATGGAGAAGTATGACAGTAAATATTCTATAAATAAAGTATTTTACATTTAGTAATGACTTTGTATAAAGTGATGACTGTATCCACCGTTGGATAAAATATACAATTCACAGCGTCCCCACATGCTGGGGTGTTTGTATTTATAACTTAATTAGATGTAACTATTTTACAAGGTGAAATACTAAAGAAAAGAAATAAATAAATAAAAGAACATAAAGCAAAGTGAACAAATGATTCTCGCAAAAATAAGAGAAAGAGGAGAAAAACTATACTGCTGGCTTCTCATGAGGACAGAATTAATCACCTGCCTGCCTCGCCAGTCTCTGTGCTAGGACCCAAGGATGGAGGTAATAAGACAAGCCCTTGAGGGACACAACGCCGAGTATAAATATCAGCTGCTGTGCATATGCAAATCACTCCTGGGTTTATTTATTTTTTAATTTCTTCTCAAAGGCTCAAGTGTGCTAATATCAAATAGCAAGCTTTTAGGGAGTGTTTAATGGCTGATGGTGGGAGGTAGGGGAGCGGCAGACTCTGGAGCGAGTGCCGGTTCATGAGTAATTAAGGGGTGTTTTGCTGAGCATAAATAATGCTGTTTGTATTGGCTCTATGGAGGAGTGGGGCGCTGAGAGAAGAGAGGGAGCGGGCGGAGGTGAGGTGGGTTGGCGGCGGGATGTTGGACAGGAACAGCAGGGGTTAACCCCTCAACACACCTCAGTTCACCACAAGCACAAAGAGGCTTGTTTATTAGTTCTGCATCATTCAGAACATTATTGTTCAGGAGAAGATCCAGGAGAATTGGCATATTCTTCTTTTTACCTGGGTACCTTATTAGTCTATCACAAAATAGAACACAGTTAGTATAAAGTTCAAACAAAGATGTTTTTGTTCAGGGTCAAGATTTTTGTATACAAAGCGTTAAAATATTTCTCATCAAATTCATGTTCATCTTGCAAAATGTCTGGATGTGATTTTATCTGGTCAGGTTAAGACATGGAATGAAGATTCCTCAAACCAAGCATTTAGTTTTTAATATAGGATTTTAGATATTACTGCCTAATGAACATTTTTCTTTAAATTTTGCACAAAAATCTTTTCCATCAAAATGCTGTAAATACTGGTTAAGTGTGGTTTATCCTTCTGAGGCTTACAAAATCTAACTTTTGGTGCCCAATAAGTAAATGTTCTATTTTTGACGTTTCAAAAACGCTCTCATCCACTGGTGGTTCTATGCCTTACCAGAGGCACAAAACTCAATTTCTAAAAAAATATTTTGAACCTACAGCACGGATGAGAGGACTGTCAGCCTGGAGTGGCCAACAAAAGACACTACAAGCTGGGATGACAGTGGAGGAACGCTCCCATCCACTCGTGGTTCGGCTGGCCATGTCCCAGCCACGTCACCAAAGAAAAGTGTAGCTTGGCAATTTTGAAAACAACATATTCTTCAAATCTGGGAAAACCTTTCATGGAAAATCATAAAATAAAGATTCCTAATTTTCTTGAATATACAGGTAAAAACTCACTGTGTCTTGACATCTCTAGTTTATGTATAGCAATAAACTGTTAATCTATAATGAGGAAAATATGTATTTCTCATTATAGAGATGGAATACTTTCCCTAGAAAACCAATCTACACTCTAGCTTCTTCTTGCTCTAATAAAGTAAATTTTATACTGTAAGTTCTCTCCCTATAAAGTCTTATCTAAGACCTCTTGCAGGACTTTTAACCCTTTTTAAATGGGAAAATCTCCATGCACATGATTCTGAAATAACCAGATGTGCAGTAGTGAATACATTTTCTGTGATTCCTTTTATGCCATATTCAGCCATTTATTCATTTTGTTCACTTTAGTTTGAATACATCAAGGGTTAATAAAGCTTAAATGTTATATTATGGGCTAAATCATCCTTAGTTTGGCTTGATATGAACTGCATTTCTCTTAAATTTTATTAAAAGCTGAGATAATTTTTAAAAGATTAGTTTTTTATAGCAAATTCACAAAAGTCCATAGAACACTGAGTGCCTTTAGTCATGTCGGAGCTGGTAATTTTCACTAGGGGAGAAAATAGAGTTATTTCCTCACACATTAGCAGATGAGTTGACAGGCCAAAGAATGTACTGCACTTGAGCACACTAATGGTCAGTGAGTAACCTCTTCCCTCCAGAACATCACCACCGGAGACACAGAAGAAGCCGTTTATAGCTCCTTTCTTCCAACATGTCCACCTGTGCTTAAAATCCTTCAGCGTGAGTGTGTGTGGGTGTGTGCAGCTCTCTTTGCAAATGCTTCTCTTCAGCCGGTAAGATTTTCTCATAAAGAAGCATTGAATTTAGCAATTAAGGGTTAAACTGCTACCAGTCTTTATATGTAATTAGAACAGAATGTAGACTTTATTTCCCACCAACATTTATCATGTTTCCTGTTAATACAATCAACGTTACAGGAGAAGAGCAGTAGATTTGTCATGAGAAAGGCTCAAACCTCAGGAGAAAATAAGTGATTCTAAATGGTGCTCCACTTTATGAAAGTATGATTCAATATCACCTCGAACAAAGAGGGAATAAAGAGCTCCTTCTCCAGTTTTAGAAGCCACAGAGGACCGTACTTTTGAAGAGAACCAGATTCCATAACACAAGCTTACTAGTTCCTCTGGGTGCAATTATACCACATCTCTCTGATAACAAGTGGCTTAGGTAAGAGGGACAAGGGGACAACCTCTTCAGTGAAACAATTTAGCTGTCATGAGTGTGTGACAGGAAACCGTCTTGTTTGGGAAGCACGAAGATCCCCAGAGTCTGGAGATAATCATGTCCGGCACAAAGAACCAATAAATCAATCTGGTTTACCAGCTTTGTTTTATAAGTATCTGTTTAACTATCAAACAATAATATAAATAAAAAAGGCCCTATCAACAATACAGAAGAAGAATTCATATTTGAATTTATTTTTGAAAAGAAATTATCTTATGACAGGAGCATCTTTGGTGTCCCAGAATGTAATGGTACTGTCTGTGCTATGCTATGATTGCATGGCTCTCTCTCCTGGTTGCTATTCAGTTTTGTATTGCTTTCTTGCATGACCACTCAAAAGGGATCAGGGGTCACAACTTTTTGTGCAAGTTGTCATTTTTGTAAGAAAACATAACCACTAATGCAAAATTGCAGCCTAACCCCACCCAAAAAGGTAATTCAAAACAAATACGCTTTAGAACAAATGTTGACACTTATGAAACTTCCATTGTATTTGAGAAACCACAAAAATAGCATTTTCAAATTCTTTATTCCCATTAGGACCATCTTTAGCAAAGACAAACTTAAAAACTTCAATAGTTATTACAATGATTGGTCATCCTATAAAATAGCAAACAATTATTTTAGAAATGAATTATTCTATTAATTATTCTGACAATCAAATAAAGAAATTGGCATTCTGTAGATTTTTTATTTAACCACTTAAGCTTGCTTTATGCAAGCTTAGGTGATTATGTAGAGCAAATTTACATACAAAGAAGGTTCTTCATCTTAAAAGCATAATGTGTATATTTTTGTAGTTTTGGCTTTCTTATTTTCTTACTATGTTGTTCTTTTTTTAAAATCTGTAAAATTTAGTTAAGCATTAAAAACTTAGTAGCTGATGATTATTTCACAATCTTCAACTGGGATGAGTTGTACTTATCCCAGTTGTTTTTTCCTCCACTCAACTTTCCTTCAGCACTTTGTGAACAGCCAGATTTTAAGCAATGACCTTTTGTGGATTATGCTCCTCATTGAGAGTATCAGTGACTGCCTGCTGAACTATTGTAAAGTCAGCAGTTTCTCCCATCATTATGTAGGCCATGATGCAACTTTTTTTTAACCCTCTTTTAATTGGTCTCATGTACTTTTAAAATTTTCTGAAACTTATTTTTGTTTTTTGTTAGCGCTAATCCATTATCATTAAATCAATATATTTTTAAAATTTTATATCTTTTTATGGGGAATCTATGTACTATATGTGCTTTACATAGAGTTAATAGAATAAATTAACTTTTTAATAATATTGTAATGTATTGACTCTGACTGCATTTTATACATGTTCTCTTTTGCCTGCCTTAAGGACTTGCAGATGGAAATGAGCCAGTGGCTAAGTTTAAGTGCAGTACCCCACTTGTCTTGTGGGTTTAATGCTCCTGTAAAATGTTTCTGAGTAAACAAGATCAAACTTAACCTTAATGGAAATAAAGTACTTGATGTTGATTATGCTAGTTAGGTGTGCTGATGATCTAAGAAAGCTAAGAGATTCCAAGTTTATTCCATTATCTGTACCCGATAACTGCCCTCTCCAAAGACTTGTTTACTCGTTAGACTTTTAATAAGCCGAGGTATCAAAGCCGGCTCAAGCTGGGATTGTTTATGACTCACCAGGAGGTACTGTAAGGCTAACAAGGACTGGCATTACCTGTACCCCCACATCCCAGCTGCCAGCGCTGGGCTGTGGGGCCAGTCGAAAGGCACATTAGCAGAGGCCGTGACTGGAGCTCCGCTAGCCCTGGTCATGCTGGGGAAATGTCAGCCACAAAAACCAGCCAGGTCCGCTGAGCCCTGAACCTGGCTCTGTCGCCCAGCATGACTCTGACATGATCATGGACGGCGGTTGTGACACTTGTAAGCAATGACTCCACACAGCTATCTGATCAGCATTACGCCACTGTCAAAAGGCTCTGACTACAAGCGGTTGATGGGAACTGTGATAGGGCTCCCTCTCTCCCATACAGAACACACAAGAAGGTGGTGACTATAACTCCATAGAAGCACAAAATCTATCAAAGAATCTATTTAAGCTCTTTGTTAAATATGTTTATTTGATCCTAACATGACACAATTATTTTTAATGAATGTACAAGTAAGATTTGAAATTCACGAGAGAAAAATAAGCATTATTTGCCGTAAGCCTGTGTGCACATCAACCATCAATCATTGCCATCAGAATTGCCACAGTCTGCTGTCAGGGCCTATTACTGCTGAATTCATTTTCCTCAATTAATTCAAAATCTAACCCCCTGGCTGCTACCAATGTATGTTTTTATATCCATCCACCCACCTATTTGTCACAATGGACCCAGTGACAGTACAATAATGCATTCATTATAAAAATGAGAAACAATAGTCCACACATATCATTAATTAAGTCAGGTCTGAGAAATGACAACGGGCGACAACAGCATGCTTTGCACTGCAATGACCAACAGAGTGAAAGAACATACAGAATATATGCTAAAAAGATGTTTCATCTCTTCACATAAGGAGACAGTTTGAGATAAGATTGAGAAACATTTGGCAAAAGGTCTATTGTATAACATTAACCCAAATTAGAAAAAAGCAGATACTAATTCTATTTTTGCCTTTGTAACACTGAAACATTAAGATGAAAATAAGCTTCAATTCTTAGGAGACTGATGACCTTTTGCAGTTTTTGTTTGTCTTCCCCTGATGATGGAATATGGCAAATTAAATAATTAGCTTAAGTGTCACTTGTACCTTTATTCACACACTAACACACGTGTATATATATATATATATATATATATATATATAAATTATATTATGAATATAACTCATGAATTAGATCACTCAAATAAGACAAAGAAATGTCATCAGACTCCATTGCTGTCTGATCATTGGTCTTATCTGCATCCCTCACCCCACACATGCAGGCACAGACATGAACATAAACAGCAAAGTAACAAGCACTTATAATTAATAAACTGGACAAAGCAAAACTCTCCTTATCACAGAGGCTACTGTATCATATTAAACAACAGTTTTGTCTTGTGGAGCACTGGCAGACTTTCATGCCTAAACTGTGGCGTTTAAATCAATTAAGTGTGAACATGATTTAACTTCAGGATATCATTTGAAAGTATAATTGCCCATAGGGATTAAAATGAACTCAGTGGGCTCCAGTATCACCCCACTGTGCTCCCCATGTTGGAAATGTCCAGTTTTAAGGATTAATTTGCATATTTGAGGAGAAAGTCTTAATCTAAATCTTAAAGGACATTAAAAGAAGAAAAAAAGAGAGAGAACTAGTTCTCCATCAGATGCCACTTGACTAAATTGTTCACCGTGCAGAATTCACAATTACATCTTTCCCCGTGCATGATTCCAATCGCTTTAGTGGTTGTGCAGGGAGCATTTCACTGCGCATATTAATTACAAAGGGAATTCATGGTGCTATTGGGTTGCAGGGTTGCAGCAGCCACACTTGCTAAGACGGGTCATTTGAGCTGAGGAGTGAAGCTTTGTGAGCCTGCTGTGTTCACCTCTGCTGTAGTCAGAAGGCAACGGGTTGCAGTGATGGGGTGCTGATGTGATTATAGGTTCGATAATAAATGCCAATTTCTCACTGGCTACTGCTGAATTCTCCAATCAGTTCATATTAAGATTAAACCACAGCTATTAAATTGTGTTTATGACAAATTATAAACTAGTAGAAGCCAATTATGAAGTTAACATGTGTGGCCCATAACCACCATTTGTCCACTTATTTTAAAACTGTTAACTACTGGTACCACGAGAACTAAAGGTTTAGTTACCAGTTATTAGACTAATAGCCAAGCAAAAGTTGTGGCTTAGTATCTTTTCAGAAATGTTTTAGCTTGCATTTTATAATGTCCAAATGTACTGTGTTTTATACTGAACAGGTGGATTTAGTTAATAATTGGCCAACAGAACATTGGCCATGCTGGCCTCAAGAGAGAAGAAGGAGCGTCTCCAAATTGCACATATAGGCTGGTTGTTGAGAGAAGAGTGAAGTTAGGTTTTTCCAAACTTGAAAATTAAACTCTTAGTTAAGAGAAAGAGAGGAAGGAGGACAAGGACATCAGTCTTTGACTTTGAGTGTTTAGTTTGCTTCCAACTGCACTCATTCAGCCCTGTTGACATAGAGGTGCATTTGAATAGAATTCTTTTTTTTTTTTTTATTGTACAGGATGCCATGCTTAGCAGACGTAGCACCCGCAAAGAAATCTCATTGTGCTGACAACTAGATAAAAATGTTTATTTTGTTCCTTCACAACAAGACAAAGCCAGATGGTGAGAATGCAGAAACCTCACAATGACATACAAATATGTTCAGCAGTCTGTTGAGGAATCTGGATGAGTTGTGATACTGTGGAGCATGAACCAGGAATCCAGCACAGAAATTTTTTTCAGCTCAACTTGCAAACTATACAGTGAAATAAGATTTTCCAAGCAGTTTGCTATCCAGATATAATTGAAGCTTCTAGAAAACAATTCTGTGCTTTTGTGCATTTCTTTATTGATTACATACATGTTAGGGAGGAAAACCACGATGTGTCTTTATAACTCGACCACCAGAAAAATGTGGTATTCAGCTCGTATGGCTAACTGTAAATACTTGTAGTGAAAAGAAATTTCACTACAAGTAATCATAATATACAGCAAAACTATATTTTCTGTGATATTTGTATCAAAGCATGCACCTGCAGCAACTCTGCGTCCTTGACATAATTACACTTGTACTGCTTTGGAGGTCATAATTCATCTTCATCGTCCTGAAGTTCCCTGTATGGAAAAAAAAAAAAAAATCAACATACTAATGCCCTTACTACATTTGCTGTGCTGTTGGAGAAGCATGAATTAGGCCCTACTCAGTATGTGAAGTGATATCCAAATTCTGTGATGTGTCCTTTTGAGGCATACCTAACAAGTTTCCATTCTGATTAGCTCAGCAGAAACTTTGATAGTTTACCTTGATAAATTAGAGGAGGCAAGATTTAATGAACAGAACACAGGGGTCACCTTTGTTTCTTGGGGTGATACAATAAGAAAAAAAACAAACAGATTTTTCTTACTGCCACATGCCTCTCCTTAATAATCAGATTTCTCATCCTCCTTGTAACAGAGGGAGCACAGAATCTCATTACCTTCTCTAGCTAAGGGGAGAGAAGCAACACTTCTGCTTTGATTTCTCTGTTAAAAAAGGGGAGGGTGGACAGAGGTGGTGGCAGAGAAAGCATGGGACACGTAAAGTTCTGCTTATTTGCACATACTTTGACATCCCCTTAAAGATATGTAAATGACTAAGGCAAAATCCAAATGCTAAAGCCCAGACCATTAGTTTTCCACTTCATAATCTCCACATGGGGCCGTTAGAGGGATAATGTACCATACAATACATGGTTTACTTTTAATTAATAGGAAAAATGTATTTTGAATTGAATATTAAATCTAGATTAATGTGGAAAATTCCCCACTTCTTTGTAAATGTATGGCTCTGCTTCTTTGTAATAAGGAGACAAGAACAAGTAGAAAAAAAATAGTGTTTAAAACAAATACTGTTTTTAGGTGGATGATGAAAAAAATAATATAAGCCCAAAAATATAAACAATAATTTAAAAACTGTGCAAATTAGTGATAACAAATTTATTCATATACTGTATGTGTTGGAGGAATGGCTTAGAAACCTTACAAAAATTGAGATGTTAAAAAAATGAATAATTTAGGAATAATGATACTAAAATAAGTATTTATGCTCACTGTATTAATGGACTATATCCAAGAGATATTTGTGTATAGGTAAATGCTAACCTTAATAACTTATGCTTATTATAACACGGTTACACCATCGTTTGTTAACTGGTTAGCATGCTAGTGTTCTATCCCTTTCATTGCAAGAGTACGATGCATGATTAATAATCTTGGCAGCGCTTTCGATTCCGGACCATTCAGCAGTCAGTTCATAACTATAGTATGTTTGATTGTTTAAAAGGTATGTGATCAAGAATCTCTTTCATACTGTTTGTTATCCAGCCACAAATGTTAACATATCTGAAAGTGTGTTTTGCGGGTTTTAAATGTGAAGATATCAGATGCATTTTTTTAAACATCAAGTCCAGCCGCAACTACGGAATACATTTGTTTACGTATCCCTGATTGTTTTACGATAAATGGTCTAAAAGTGAGTCTTCTGCTCTGTGACTAATAAACTTCTTTTTTGTTGTGATATCATAATTTAGTTTTTTTTAAAATCTATTTTCTTTGAGTTTGCCTGACTTTCTTGGGCTGAAAGTTTAGTGCTCTATTCACTGTGTGAGTGTATTGTGGTTATGTAATTACAACCTGAACTGTCCACAAAGAAAGTCTGACACTTTAAGAATTTGACATGTTGGTGTGAATGGGTCTTCATTTGTGAAGATAAAGCATTTAGTTAGCATAACATGAGTGACTTTATTACTGTGATATCTGCATATTAATTGTGTCATGCTCTTTGATGACAATTACAAAAGTCTCCAGCAGCCAGGTTTAGCTGGAAATCAAAGTATGCAAAGTATGCATGCTACAGTATCAGATAGGATGGAGTTCCAGCTGTTTTATGCCATCTAATGGCAAGACAGATTATGCAGTGTAGAGTAGTGGAAACAAAATTCCTAGGGATCTGCAAGAAGTCTCTAGATATTTTGATGTGAAAGCATTTGGTATAAAGAAGTTTCAGATGAACTCTAGTGGGTATTAATCTAATTCATATACAAAGGTTTTAAAAGTAATGCAACATTGCATAATGAAAGTGGATGCTTTCTATTCCGGTGTGTGTAGAGAAAACGCATTTTCACCTGCAGGAACTAAAAGACTAAAAAAACTAAAATTTGTTTCATAGAAAAGGGAAAAATGCAAAGCTGCGCATTGTTTTGCAAAAAGATCCTATGGAACAGAGAAGGACGCGAAGGATATACCCTGAAAAAAAAAAAAAGAAAAATGTACTGCATATTATGTGTTGGGGCAAAAAGACAAGCAGCAAAACTAATTAGAACCTGTTTGGGTAAGCCCTATTGCTACTCATGGCATTTAAATCAATGCACATTAGAATTTTGACTGAATCTGCAGTTTCAATAAATTGATTAAAACTAATTATTTATATATATATATATATATATATATATATATACACATATATATATATATGTATATATATATATATATATATATATATATAATCTTTACTCTAAAGTTCTGAAAAAATGCCTAAAATTAAAATTGGATTGATACATAGAATTTCCATTCTAATTCCCAACTGGGACTATACCTGCTGTCTTCTGAGACCAACATCTGTTTGATCATCTTTCCATCATCCTCCCATCTGATGGCTCACAGAATGACAGAAAAAAAGCATAGTTCCTCCATCACCCAAAGCGCTGCAGAACTGCATAACCTTCTTTCTGAGCTGCACTCTTCAAATGCCAGACTTTATTGCAAGGTTGAGCCCTGGTTAGTACTTCATATGTGCCCACTTCCTTTGTTATAAACTCATCTTTGCAACATCACAGACTTCCTTGATCAATACACTGTTTGATATATTTTCTTTAAAAAAAAAAAATAGAGCTGCAGAGCTGAGGGATGTTTATTTGTTGCATTAATACGTCTTCTCTTGGCTTGGGCTCCTGAGCAATCAGTAAAAGCCTGAGAAGACTTTCTTGGCGAGTCAAATGCTTAAAATATAACATAACAGAAATTAAGAAAAAAAAAAGGGTTTTCACATAGCTCCCATGAATGGGAAGTTGAGTGGAAGCAAAAAGTGTGATATAAAAGGTTGATAAGATTTGACTCTTCCCCAAAATTTGGGGAAGATTCACAACATGTCATCTACACATATTGTATAGCGCAGGAAATGGGCTACAGCTGTGTTACTTGTGATGAAGCAGAAGTCAGAAGCCCCTTGGCAGAGTTTAGGACAAAATAGACTACACCGCTGCTCAGAGATTTAAGTCCTCTTTAAATTTTGTAAATTTTACATTCCAATTTAAAATCATGCTGTCAACGAATGGAGAAAGTGTGCAGAGACACATAATCCTTGCTGCTTGACATCCAGCATGAACATTCCACATGATTATTTGTGGAACTGTCATCTGGTGTTGTTGGTCCAAATGCAGAGTCACCATAGCCATCTACTATAAAACATTAGAGCGTTTCATGCTTACATCTTCCAATTTGCCTAAAGCACACCTGCTTTAATGTTTATAGTATTTCTGTGCTCGACTGCAACAAAATGGCCATAGATAAACCCCTGACAGAAATATTCCTTCTTGAGAAACTTCAACAGCTTTAACTGATACCAGTCAGAGTTCAGTTTTAGTTCTGCTTGAAAGGAATTCCACCTTATCTCCTCATCAGGGAACCTAACCAGTCCCACTTTGTGTTCCATGAGTTAGGGAACCTGTATTTTTAAAAGGAATTGAATGGTTTTAGTATATCCTAAACGCTTTATAAGGAATGCATTTAAAAATAAATGTTACTTTCACAAAATGTTATACAATAGACCTTTTTCACGACAACCGGAAGCTGCATCTGATAGGGCTAGGGTACTTCCTGTTTTATTGGCTGTATTTCAAGTACTCTAAGAAAAATGTTTCTCCTTCGGTCCTTTTCATCATCCTTACTTAATTTGCCAGCACTTTCTTTCACTGATGAGGAGGAAATCGCAGCGGCGAATTC
>CAEGAE010029184.1:0-21389 GCA_903067095.1 Girardinus metallicus | reverse complement strand
GGAACATAAGAAGTTGTCAAGTTGTCAACTTCTTATGTTCCTGCTACTCTAACCTGAATATTTCACCTTATTGTGATGCTGTTCATTGTAGAGTAGCAGGAACATAAGAAGTTGACAACTTGACAACTGCAGTTTGAAAATAATGTTACATTAATAAGATTGTATAAGGTCCTGTTTTGGTTTCAATTATTTTATTACTGTTTACATTGTTTCAAGACAGTCATATTCACCTTCCTTGTACATCAGGAAAAAGGTGCTTACACCTAAGGGCAATTTATTGTGACCACTTCATTTAATTTGTGTGTTTTTGGACTGTGAGAGGAAGCCAGGGTAGTCAGACAAAACCCAGGCATGCAAAAGAAGAACATGCAAACAGAAAGGCCATTACCTGGTCTACAACACTTTTTTTTTTGTTGCAAGGCAAAAGTTGTAACAATGTGTTTACCCTGCAGTCCAGGCTTACAATTGATACTCTAATCCAATAAAACAATTTGGGTTCTCTAAAGCATTTAAGTAAGCAATAATAAGAGCCTCTAATTGTTCCCAGAAATTCTGGGCAACAACTGAATAAAAATTAATGGCTACTTTTATTTATTAAATTCTTTTTTCTCTTTTGTTTTATGACTATTACTTGGAAAAATATTTAAATAAGATTGAAGACCTGGGAATTAAACTGTTGGAGGAAAAATTAGCTGTTTTATATGCAGAGCAGGGGATCCCCTGTTGTTCAAAGCCTTCACTATGGCACTTTACATGTGACAGTAAATCATACAACAAATACATTGAAAATAGGGCTGGGCGATCTATCGAGTATACTCGACGTATCGCGATATTTTCAATTCACGATAGTTAAGATGGTTATATCGCAACCATCGAGTATAAATTGTCTTCAAATAATAAACTTTCGCCGTCAAATTCTCTGCGAATATGGTTTAACCGACACCCTATGAATGCATCACTAGTCCCCCCCACCCCCCTAACCCGAAAATGTTCTACCAGTCACACTGCGCGGAGAAAGCAAACAACATGCGAGAGTTTGAGGCGAGCCGTGAATGAGACGGTAACTGAAGAGGAATCAGATGAACTCGTTTAGTTCCGAAGAGAAACAGCGCTGGATCAATAATTTGGCAGTGGTTTGGATTTTATATGGAGGATGTCAAACTAAATGAGATAATTTGAGAAACATGTTATAAAACTATTGCGACAAAAGGGTTGAACCACAAATTTATTTCACCGCCTAATCAGACTATTGTTTTACGTGCCGATCATAGCCGCGCTGCAGCGGAAGAACTATTTCGTTAAAGTGAAACCTGGAGATGCAGGTATGATTCGTTTAGTGATATGCAATGGGAATAATAAGTCAAAACCACTCATTCTTTTTTCTGTTCTATGTCGGCTTTACGACTCGTTGCCATAGCAACTGACAACAACGCAACTTTATGTATTAGGATTCAGAACCAAAAACACTCAAACATTTCCCCCACATAGAACAGAACATTCAGTTCGTTACAGTTTTATGCTTTTAGTCTTGATGTGTATTTTGCTTTTATTAATAAATGATCACTGTGGTAGATTAGCTGCCGCTGCTATTAGCCACACTAACACAGCGGTGGTTGATTAGCTAATTTAAACGCCTGCTTTACCGATGCTCTGTCAGTTTGTGTGTAGGTTGCCTTTTTATGTTTAAACTGAACCAAAACACACCTTATTCTATTTGTTAAGTTTGTCAAAGTCAAGCTTAACTGAACTACTTCCCTCTCCCTCGCTATTTTGTTTCTTAGTTAAAACTTATTTCTCACCTTGTCATCTAGTCATAGTGTAGACAGTCCATAGCAAAACACTGCATTCCTTTTTTATATGAGCTTACATTTAAGTCTAGGAGGGAAATGGGGGCGGGAACTTGCGTGGGTGACATCATGCTGCAAGGAGTCTAGTTTGGAGCTCATTTAAATATATCGTGATATATATCGTTTTTCATGATATAGCAAAAAATATATCAGAATATTAGATTTTCCTCATATCCCCCAGCTCTAATTGAAGATACTTCAAAGTAGCATTAGAACACACTTTTCCTATTGTTAAAAGGCATGTTTTCATGCACATAACCTACATGATGCTCTGTTTCTATAATTCACGTTGATGATGCAGATCACAGCTTTAGGTTTGCATAAATTTCTATGTTTCATAACAGTGAATATTTTTAGCCAATATGTGCTCCTGGGAAGTACTGGTTCAAATAGGATGAAGCTATTTTGTCTCACCTTCCTTCTTGTAATGTGCTGCTGAATCATCAGGGACTTGAACACAGTAGGTCTTCCTGGTCTGGATTCCACCTCCACACAGCTGACTGATGTTAGCCCGCCGTCGATCCTGCTGGCCCAGTAAGAGTCGGATGTGGCATTCACCCCAGTCAGTGGTCCTCCAGGTGTACCTTAGTAAGCACAACAAAGTGGAAATATAATGCCATGCAAAAGTATTCATACCTCTTGAACTTTTTTATATATGTTCACGCTACAGCCACAAATATCAATGTAATATTTTGGGATTTTCTATAATATCCAGCACAGAGTAGTGCCTAATTGTCAAGTGGAAAAACAAGAACACATTGTTTTAAAACTGTTTTAAAAGATACAGGATTTCACAAGCGCAATTTGTGAAATGCATCATAGTCCTGTCAGCAAAATTTCTGACCTAATCTGTAAGTCTCTACAGTTCATTCTCAGTTACCATAGATCTTTAATTAATGTTCCTGTTACCTGGCCACTCAGGTTAGGTAAATGGCTCTGTCGGCAATTGATTGAACTGGATTTTTTTTTACTGGTATCAGAGTCAAGGGGTCTGCCAGACCGTTCTTCCCTTCTTTCTCTCTTTCTTTTGGGAGAAGAAGCTGTGGAAACCATATTTTGTTTTCCTTCCACTTCACAACTATACTCTATATCATGTTGATCTTTCACACCAAAAATCCCAAAAATATGCATTAAAGTATGTGTTAAGAAAGGGACAAAAAGAAATAGGTTGAAATGGTGAAAAGGTTCAAGTGTCACAAACCATTTAGCAAAGCGCTGTATAAGTGTCTTATGAAGTTTACACCAGAGATGTTTTACATTTGGGTATGTTAAATCTGCCATACAGCCAGTAAACAAATATTTAAATGAATGTGAATGAGAATAAACCATTAGGGGGGATTAACAACAATCAGTCTACACACGGGCTTCTTTCAGTTAGTCAGAAGGAGGCTGTAATATTTTCTTATGATTTCAGAACTTCTAAATAAATGTTTGGTTTCAACTATGAAATATGCAACGATGCAGAAAGCAATAATATTTCAGGAGATTACTGGAACAACAGCCTCTAGTAATCTATCAAATGCTTAATTTCCGTAATGAGTTTTCCCCTAATCATGTAAATCCCCTGCTCTCAGGCACTCCATGTAAATTTAAAGGGAAAACAAAAACTAACTAGCAGAGAATGTAACTCTCCACTGAGTACTTTGTTCAGTGCTTGTTTTATTAGCTAAAACCTATTCTAACTTCAGTGCAATGAGAATCAGGCATCTTTTTCCTTTCAGTCAAAATAACTCATCAGGTTAGTTCTTACTGTTACTAGTCAGAGATAAAACTAGTGGAGTGAATAAAACTGCAAAAATTACATACTTACTACTTGTGAGCTTTGTGTCAATAAAATGTTAAAATAAACCCAGATGTAGTAGATGAAGTAATACCAGCTATTTGGTCTTAATATTATAATCATAAGATCATAGATTAACAGACTTCTGGTTTCTGGGCGCACTGAGCATAAAAGAGAAACACTTATCTATGAATACCTGGGACATTTTGGAAGTAAATCTCCGATGATGTTGCAGGCTTCCTTTTCTTCAAGTGCAGGACATTGTTTTCCTTCTCCATGTGGGATCTGTGTCATGAGCCGTGTCCGGACGCGATACCCAGGCGATAGATCGGTGGATCGGCAGGTCTTCGAGCAGAAACTCCACGATGACCAGTCAGAGGTTTGACAGTCTTTGGGCATCACACATGCCTGGAAGGTCAGGGGGGAGGTGTCCTTGGTGCATAAACTAAAGATTGAGAAAACTTCATTACCAAGTCTGCCACCTTAAACAGGCTTTGTTACATGACATAAAACCATTTTATCTTCTGTTACAGTTTAGGCAGTGATATACAATAAAGCAGATTCGTGATCATGTCTGCAATTTATTTTGTCTTCATTAAAGTGGCAGTATGTAACATTTATTAAAGAAAAAAGCTTTTTCATACTTGTTTAAACAGTCACTATGTCATGGCAGTAATTACAGCATAAAGTATTTCATTCAATTTACCTTGTTCCAATAAAGCATAATAAACGTGGGTTAATAAAGCAAGAAAATGTGTTTGTTGATTATTTCCTTGTTTTAACAATACTTCTAATGCAAACAATGTAATACTGTTGGAAAGCCTCTTTATTTCCCCCAGATGGAGCCTCATTGGTAAGGATAATGTATGTGTGGCTTGAGCAGCAGAGTTGAGTTTGTCCCTTGTGTATAAAACCTGTCAAATCTTCTGTGCTAACATGTTCATCTGTTGACTGTTGATTGTTATACACACAGCCATGAGATGGCATCATAATCTTTAACCATAACTTTCCATAGCTGAACAGAAACAAAACTAACATTATTATATCTGAGCCTAAAGAATCAGCACATGGTTTCAGCAATCACAATTGCTCGCTCAAAAGAACAGAAAAATCTTCCCCAACTGAGACATTGTGAGCCAAAGTTGCTCAAAACAGAAATGTATTAAAATATTTGCATACTTCCACTGCTCATGTTGGCATAGACTTTATTTTTTTCATCTACTAAACAATGTTGTAGTAATTTGTATAGCAAGTGCCTGAAAAACATGACGACTAAAATGTGCCTGCTGACATTCACAATGACATGCTATTTAAAGACTAATTTGACTTCTATAATATAAAATAGATGTTTTTATTTATTCCTTAAAGGTTCTAGCACTGAGGATAGAATAAAAATATTAAGGATCATGAATACAAATGAACATAGTAGCATGGGTTTTGTATTTAATGTTTGTACAAGGCCATGCAGCCTTTTTGCTATCGGTTACACTGAACTTTAATTATAGTGCAGGCCCCAGGTGTAGTTGAGCTTTAAATGGATTAGTGGACAGATCTCATTAAGTAACATTTAAAATACCACATGCCTAGAGAATCTACTAGTTATACTGAGACTCATGAAGAACAAATTAACTTTGAATCATCCACTTCTTTATAAAAAAAATCTGTTATTTTACTTTCTGTAAAAAGTCCACCTTTTATAAGACATTCAATGAGCCAATTTGCTCCTTTAAATTAGTGAAACAAGTTAATTTGTCACTAATTCCTGTTTAAGTTCTTTAATTGGACAATACAAATAATGAGGTTATTAAGATGTGAGCACAGCATATTTAATTTTATATTTTGTAATTAAACTGAAGCAAAAGTAAAATAAGACAAGACTAATTTGGAAAAAGTACAAGTTCAAAAGCTCCAAATGTATCTAATAGCAAAGCAAGTTAACAGGAACTCCACTGCAAATGGTCCCTTTGTACAAGGGAAGGATGACCTATGATTTTAAACTGAGTAAAATGTATGCTTTCTTGAATTCACAACCTGACCTGGATGAACGAGAATCCACACTTAGGTTTTAAGCTTCTCTTCCAAAGAAGGCAGAAAATGAGAAACACTTCTTACTGAGCATAACGGCAACAGTACAATGGTCAAAAACAATAGCTAGAATCAATAAGACAGTGTTAAACTGAAATATTGTTTCTGATATGCTTGCCTGTATGGACGGTTGTCTGATATTGAGCTTAACAGCCACTCAAAGGTGTCATTATACAACAAGAAGATGGTATTTAGTGGCATTTAGACAATACATCATAATATAGATGCAATGATTTTCCTCTCTCAATGATGGGGGCAAAAAAATCATGACTGTGTGTGTGCTCCATTTTTGTGTTTAAACGTGTGCAGCAAAATCCATTCTTATCAAATCCAAATACCAGGGTCAGCTCAAAAAGCAGCGACTGAGGGAAGTACCACTTAACATTTAACACAATAATACCTCACCTCCCTGCCAACATGCAGCTGAAACACTAGCTCTCAGATAATCTAGTTATAATGGAATGAATAACAGACATCTGTAAAAAGCATTTTGTGTTACTGAATCCACTTTACATGAACAAAACAGCCAATAGAAACCATAGGGGATCACATACATTGCAAAAACAAATTCTTTAGCAAAGAAGTGGGTCAATAAGTATGTACATACAAAAGTGAGTAGGTGAGAAGAGAAGTAAATACACTGCCAGGCTAAAAATGTCACCACTTGATTTTAACTGAGCAAGTATGTACGAGGTTCCTATTTGATATTTACTGCACATACAAGCGACTCCCAGCAAACAAGTTATTTAACCCCAGCTGATGCACTGCGTAGCTTTTCATTTCTTAAACCTGGTCGAGTTGTTTTGTCCGCATCAAGGTTCGCTTGAGTGTATTCACACCTGCACAAATCATCAGGACCAACAGGGGAGAAAGACTCTGGCCTGTTTAAAGCAACCAAATGTGTCCCCTTTTTAAGAGGCGGCTTTTTTTGGCCAGCCAAAAACATTAGTGAATAAGACAAAGTAAGTAAACAGGTAAGTAAACAAGGACATATATAAAATGAGGGAAATATGAAGTCACATGTAAGCAAAAGGATTATTAAGTAGTGAGGGAAGTAGGTACATAAGAAAATCATAAAATAAATAAATAGCGAGCAAAATAAGGATAGATAACATGGTAAGCAAGTTAAGTGAGAAAGTAAACATTACAAAAAATGCAATTAATCAATAAATAAGCCAGCAACATAGCAACTAAGCAATGTTTGAATTAGACTATAAGATAGAAAATAAATAAAAAATTAAGCCATTTATTTAGCCAACCAGACATACACATTAAGCCTTTTTCTTAATTAATTTCACTATTTCCTCCCCGCATAAATTGTCATTAAGAAATGACCAATTTGAATTGAACACAAAAGCTTCTAAAATAGGCAACTCAATTTTTTAACAGTTTCTTCATAATCAGGTAACAAACATGCCCAAGTGTTCTTTTTTTACAAAGTAATGTGTCATCAAACGTCACCTCTGCCTAGAATTTAGCACAGCATTTGGTTATGATTTGAAATTTGTTGTGTATAGGAGAGGTAATGCTATGCTTTTTAGTTTTCTATGCATATAATAATCTCAAAAACGTTTTGCAAAACCTGTGGTTTCATCATTACAGCACAAAGTATCTAACGAAGTCAGGAGAAGCTTGTTCTGTCGCATCATTGCAGTAAAACATTTCAGTGTGTTACTTATCCTATTTGTCATATTCTGTAGTTATGCTCAATTTATGTGGCTGAGTGAGACGAGTCTTTTTAAACTACAGTTTAAAAAACTTATTGAAAAATGTCATTATATAGCATTTTTCAATAAATGCTATATAATGGTCAAGATCACATATTATGGAGCAATATACTCTTGACAAATAAATCAGCGAGAGTGATGCTTGACTCTAAAATAAATGAAAACTAATAGAGAATGATGAAAGCATTACACTAGAGGTGGATCATGTTGGTAGAACTGCTATTAAATGGGATTTACCATGTGAAATACCCAGTTTGCAGTCAATCATTTTGCTTACATTTTTTACTATATACATTTTTTAAGTTCAGAAGAGTAGTAACAGTTGCTCGAACAACTACATAACAACAATGTATGTAAAACAGTATCTAATGTGCAAAATGTTAAACCTTGAAGAAGATGAACTACGGTGCCAAAAGGCCGCACTGCCAGATGGGAACAGGAAAATATGCCACAATTCACACAGTCTCACCATAATTAGACAATAACAGATTGGAAAAACATTGTGTGGTCTGATGAGTCTAAATTTTAACTGCAAAAAGATAGTAGTGTGAGAATATGGCAAAACAATATGAAAACATAAATCAATCTTGCTATGTATTAAGGGTACAGGTTGTTGTTGTATGTAATTTTATTTTTTGCTCTCTTTGCGGACTTTACTAAGCACTAAGTACTGCTTTAACTCCACAACCTACCTGAGTAATGCTACTGACCATGGCCATCATTCAACCAGTGTACCAATCTCCTGATGATGCTTGTCTGAAGGCTAACATCATCTCTACCTAGTTCATTGAACATGCCAATTAGTTCACTGTACCGTAATGTGAAGGCCAAACTGATGCAACTCAGTACTAGCAAGGTATACCTAATGAAGTAACCAGTGAGAGTGATGTTTTCAAAATTGTAAAAAATGCATTTATAACAAAAAAAAAACATACAGTCTTCTTACCTTAGCATGACATTCTTGCCATCACTTCTCGCACAGCGTACATGTCGTGTCTGATATCCCACTTCCAGCTCCCATGACATGGGGTATCTTATGTGGGCTTGACCATGGTGGTTGTGGTGGTACTGGTGATGACGGAATTGGTGGTGAGAATCCAATGTTTGCGTCGTGATAGAGTTGTTCTCATTGGAGCCAACACCAAAGTCCACTGTGGTCCTTCCATTTAAGACGGCATCCTTGCTATGTGGTAGTCGGCACTTACTCCAGGCCCCTACTTTAAGACTGTACTGGTACTCCCCCTCTGCAACAGGGCAGGCAACAGAGTTAGTACAAGTCCTGGTCTCGGTTAGATTAGGGCAGTTAGCCCCTCCATACATTGGTGCAGCCAGGACGTGTCTAGTCCGATGCTGTAGACCAGCACTGCAAGTTTTACTGCAACTTGACCATGAGGTAAAGACTGAAACCACACAGTCCTGAGGGCAGGGGATGAGGCAGGCCTGCTCCACAGGTGGCTTCTGGGAAAAGAACTCGCATATCCTTATGCTGACAGTGCTTCGATTGGACGTGCGAACACAGACAATATTGCGCCTCTGAATGCCATGCTGTGCTGTAATGCACTCAGTAGTCCTCATCTTGAGTTCATTAGAAAAGAAAGGGACAAGAACACAAGCCCCCCAGTCAGAAATCTCCCATTCAAAAAGATCTTGGTGCCAGTCGCAGACCTTAAAGCATTGCCTTTTGCTTTCTGGTTTTTCCACATGCTGGCAGTGCGAGTTATGAGTAGTCCAGCCCTCCATGTGGACACACCATATCGTCCTTGTCTGAACCCCACCTGAGCCACACACCTCCCCGATACACTGACCCCACGAGCCTACAAAAAAAGAGAAGACATAGAGAGTGCATTTTCATTAAAAACGTGTGCTTTGGGGAGGTGGAAGAGGAGAGAGCAATGATTTAAATTGCAGCTATCTGGAGGCTTGCAATCAAGCCCAATTCAAGGCCATTCACTTAACCTCTATGATTGCTTTATTCATGAACTGAAGAAGAAAGAAACAAAGGAACACAAAGTAATCAAACTGATGGCAAACATCAATACAAAAATACAAGGTCAGTTTCTTAATCACAAGGACTTAATTTATTGGATCAATATGTTAGGCTACCACAGGTATTAGGCGTGTTATATTTCCTAAGCTATATTGCCATATCCTTTCCATAAACCTCAATATATTTGCAAACATGGAAACTATGTCTTTCTTTTAAAAACTAAATCTTTAGCATGAAGCTTTGTAGTTGTTGTGCATGGCACACAAGTAATTACGGACTTGGGAGCAAGTGGCATTCAATAAAAGTGCGATCATAGTTCAGCATTTCTATCTAATATGGTTTAGAGCACACCATTAGCGACTTCACTATGTTAAAAGCTCTTGCATCTTTTCCAGAAAAGCAAGCTATGCAGCATAGCTTTCTCTTAAGATAAAAGTTTTCCTTCAACTTTTCAACATTTTGTCCCATTTCAGTCACAAACCATAATGCAATGTTTTGCAGCTCTATGGGGTAAACAAACACAAATTTTTTAACAATTGTCAAATGAAAGAACTATAATGGATTAATCCCAATTATTTATTTTTTAAATCAAATATGAAAAGTGTGGAGTGGGTGTGTAGTTGGTTTCTTTCACACTTTTTTTTTTAGGTTTTCTTCCAAAGCTATTATTTTTCTCTATGTTGTTCAGAGTTGATTTTGCATATATAACACATGTTCAAACACTGCAAAATTTTTTGTATAGGCATGTGAATATTGCATTCATACATTCAGTATTATGATCTGTGTGTTTACATATAAACCAATTAGGCGTAATATTGTGACAAAATGTCTAACTGTGTGTTGTTCCACTTTTTTTGTCAATACTGTATTGCAGTATCTGACACGAAGATGTCTGCAGCATGTTTTAAATTTTCTCTAAATGCGAGGTGAGAATTCATCATGTCCCAATTTTTGGCCTTTTTTTTTTTTTTTTTTTAGTTAGAAACACGCCAGAACGAACCGCTTGACTGATCTGCACCTAAATGTGTTGCTCTTGGTATTCTGACACCTTTCACTCAGAAACGGCTCAAACTATTTTAAAAAATTCAGGCTCCAGTAGCTGCTTTTCTTGCTCAGACTACATGCATCAGTGAGCCATGGTTGCCCGTGACCCTGTCAAAGGTTCATCACTGTACTCTTCTTGGATCACTTTAGATAGACGCTGACCCCTGCAGCCTGGGAAGACCCTGAAAGAACTCCAGTTTCAAAGATAAATTGACCCATCACAATCATTCTCTTGTCAACACCAAAGAAATACAGAATGATCACATGATACATTATCACCATGGTAGAGATAATGTGTCCTATTTATTACCCATCAATAACCTCAGTCAGTGTAACTTCAAGCTGAAAACAAACAAGTAGAACCTTTCATAAAATTTAGTACAATCATACCAACAGTTAGAATAAAAACCAAAATATGAAAAAAAAACAAAAACAAACAAACCCCTGAAAGACAAAAACAGATTTTCGCTAAAAGCTACAAAATACCAAAAGTGATGTCAATGGTTCAGCTGTCAACTGAGCTGAAAGAATTTTAGTAAAGCAGCAAGCTGCACCAACAAGGAAGGGTAAACTTTTGTTTTGGCAAGGCCATAAAATGTGTAATATTGAGCTGGAGTGATCCCAAAAAGGGTTTTTTTGTCATGCAGTGTAAGCAAACCCTTTTTTTCCCTTACACTTCCAAGGTGCTAATTCTAGAAGATTCAACCGTTCCTTGCTGTCACAAAGTTGCCAGCCTTCATCTATTCTCTTCTAACTTATCGTCAGTTTAAGCTGCATGTCACACAAATTGAAAAACTGCTGTATACTCAGTTTAAAACATACTCACTTATGAAAACACTCATTCAAGTAAAATGCACACACGGTTAATTTACAACTTACCATGGCAACTTTATATTTAGATATTTTCCATCAGATCTGGCTGATGATGTGGTTGTGGTGAACCTCTATTGAACTTGGCAGTTGCTGCTTAGTAGCATCAGCTTTTTCATGACAGGGATCTGGTTGTTTAATTTTTTAAATCTGCTGTATAGAGGAAAGCAGAATGTGGGCAGAGAGGAAACAAAACTGCTGATACCTTTTCTGGAAAGACTTCTGTCAGCTTTGAACCGGATTTTGGAATGTGCTTCTTGCAGGAGTTGAAGCTGACCACAGACTGACAGAGTGTGGAAACTGTTGAATATTTTACACGGATATGCAAGTGAAGTTATGGGAAGAAAATATGAACAAAAACAGGTGAAAGTAGGTACAAAATTGTACCTTTTCAGCAAAAGCTTGTGGCCCTTCAAATAAAAATAAAAATTTACAGGAACTGATCATAATTCTGCCACTAAGAAACCTTGTTTCTTCAATTGCAATTCTAATGAACAGAGTTCATTAACCGATCATGTATGCAATACCTATTGAATACTAAGACATTTTTCTTCCCATTAATTGATTGTGCAAATTTACAGATTCATGGTTAAACATGTGCCTAATGTATAACTTAAAACAAAAAGGGACAATAATTCCTAATGAATGAAATCTTACATTAAGCTGTTTGACCTTTTATACTTGTACCTAAAAAAAATAGACCAATTAATGTTTGAAACCAAAAAACTCTGATCAATTTGCTGATATAATGTAGTTATATATGTCAGTCTTGTTCATTTCTCAACCACTTATTTTGCAGCCCGCCGTGAAAAAGATAATTTGATTCATTTCTTCTAATTGGAATCAAATTGGTGTAATAATGAGATCCTACTGCTTCGTAAATTGCTTTTGAATGACAACTCACTGAAAGTGCTCTGCGAGTTTTGTGTGCCAGTGAAATCTGCTGCTAACACTTTGTTTCCAGGCTGAGAACTAACATGACAAAACAGCTTGTTGTTGAGAAATCCAACAGTGTAGAATTATTGCACAAGTTTGTTAAAGCTTACAGCTGAATTTTCTTCCTCCTGGCTTTGCAATATTAATTAGTATAACAACAACGTTAATGCACTCTTGGTGTAAAATATACGATGACATTTGGAGGCGGAAAATTGTGAAGATGTAATTTTAAAAATACATTTGGAAAGATTTTATCACCCCAACAGGTTCAGTATCAGTGAGTCATTTTTTAAATAGTTAAATAAAACACTATATGCATTTAATGTTTTGCCAAGTTTGAAAGTTTCGGTTTGGCAAAGGTATAAATGATTTACTATAACTCAAGCTAACCAATTTCCCCTTGGGATATCAATAAAAACTGAACTGAATCCTCCTCTGGACAATGAGCAAAGAAGGGAAACACAATGGTGCTCAGTTTAAGTTTGTCCACTTAGGTGGACAAACACTGATACTTACATATATATTATTTTCTTATTTTAAATACATAAATCAGATATTCTATTTATCTTAAAGCTTTTTTTCAAAAGTTGGATTTTAGTTAGTACTCCTCCTCAGTCTCCAAAACATAAAAAATTCTAATAGGAAAAAACTGACATCAATTTGCTTTTACTTCGCCACAAACTTCTTTCAGAAATAGCCCAAGCAGAAACAAGGGGTGGGGGGCGAGCCTTTCATACTCTCCCTTATAATTTGAAGCATGCTTCTGCGATAAATTGCTTTGAAAGTAGGTAAAATGTATCATACAGAAATCTCAAACCAATTATTGGTAATTTATGGTCCACACTGTAATTTATGGTCCACACTGTAAAGCTGCAATTTTCCTATTATTCAGAAACATAATATTAACCATAATGTTTTACAATTAAGTTGTGCTGTGGATAGTATTTTACAACGTAGCAGCAGAATTACAATATCCTTCCTCATAAGACTTGCCTTTGAAACGAAAGACTGGCTTTGCAAAAATAAAGGGATCCTGTTTATATTAGGCTCCTCTAAAAATAGGAATCAGATTTTACACAAGACAGAATTCCCTTGTGATAAACCTTATTAAAGGTAAGGCCAAAGAAAAATATAAACATAGTTGGCTGGTAAACTAGACCACTAGACCATTGCATTACTTTCTCATAGTGCTTATAAGGACATACAGTTCAGGTCAGAACAGTTCGTCAGAACACTGTGTCGAAAAAAACCTTAATACTATTTTGATATCACTTGCTTATCCAACTTGCTTAATGGATAAGCAAGTTGCAGATTATCTACACATTTTATTATCGTTTAAAATTACCTGACATAATTCTGACTGGATATTTGACAACTCCCGTCAACAGAAAAAGGTAGAACTTATTTAGACTGATTGCTTCCTGGCAGTGACATGATGTTACAGGCACAGTCCATAAATCTTCAGCAGGGTTACTCAGGGCTTTGGTAAGGTCACTCCAGGCACTTCATGCTAATCTGAGATATTCCATGAAACAGTGATGATATATTTGGGATCATTGTTTCAAATTTCTTGATAGTAATTTGACGAGTTGATTATTTTTAGGGCAGTACTTCATGATCTTTATCTCTTCAACTTTTCTGCAATGCAATAGTACATGACATCATAAATACTCCAAAGCAACCCTTGACAACAAGTACAGAGTTTTAATGCCTCAGTTTGACTCCTCCAAACACACTATTTTGTCACCGTGGCCAAATATCTCAGTTTCTATCGCCTTTGATAACACTTTTTGTTCCCCCCATGCAGCATTTGGCTTGTCCGTGTATGTAGATGGAGTTTTCAACTAGCGGGTTTTGGATCAGCACCTCTCAATCTTCTCAGTTGTTCCAAGAGGACAATGATCCTAAACACACATCACGACTGCTTTTGGAACAGATAAGGCAGGCTAACATTAATCTTCTTCACAAGGCTCTGAACTCAGCCTTGTGAGAAGCTTTTGGACTCGACCTAAAAACTGCATTCATGACAGGAATCCAACCAACCAAATCAAATAAACTACCCCCCTTGGTCTAATATCCAGTCAGATTTCCTGCAGAAGCTTATTAATAGCTATAAAAAGTATGCGACTGAGGTGCAACTTGCTAAAGTTTCTTTAAACAAATAATAGCAAGGATGTAGGCATATTTTAGACATATAAATAATTTTGATGATGTGTGTACTGGAGAAAATGAAAGTTGTATTAATAGTTCAAACGCAGCATTGAAATTCCCAGATGAATGAGGGTCAAGCTGATGAGAAGTGCATGCAAACCTCTGAATAGAGGCCTAGCTAATTTTGAAAAGGCTGAAACATTTTCAGAAACAACAGGAAACATAATTCCAGTTTTGTTGTTTGAACATCAGTTGATTCAATGTGGACACCATTTGTTGACATCAAAAAAAAAGACCTCACAGCTGTTTGAACAAACATCAATGTGTTGTTTCTCCAAGAAGAGGTTTTCATAGATCACTCACCCAATTTAACTGTTAAAATAGCTTCATTTTTTGAATAAAAACATGTTTGGACACATTTTACTTTAGATGCCAGTCCAAAATTTAGCTCAGAAAGTGAGGTCATTGCCATGAAAGGGACACAAAAGGAATCCTTGAATTATAATCTAAATACAGACATGAAAAGCAGTTCTTCAAAATAGGATGAGTCGTAAATTACAGCGTAGCTCAAAGCTTTCTTCAGCTCAGTAGCACCACCCTTATGGTCGCTCATTTCTGATAAGCAACCTTTCATCATCGGCAACACCTTTGCTGTTGTTGCTGGTTTCAAACTGTGCCAAATATGAGTGTGTGATTTATGGAGGTGTGATTTGTTGGCTCCCAGGGGAGCCAACAAACACAAGCACCAGAGAATCTCTTAAGCTCTGAATAATCACTCTCTTGATCGTCGGCATCAGCATCTGTTGACCCCTTAGGAGGAGCCAGTCCCCCACAGTTCCTTCATTTCTGCCTTATGTGCACCCCAGAGGGGTCTCTGGTACCCATGGGGGAGGCTCTGCTAAATTTACTATTTATTTTATGTTCGCAAAGCAGAATTTAAATGGGAGGGCAACAGGGTGTGCAGACCTTGCCGCAAAACAGGAAAAGACTGAAATTAAACGCGGGTCCTGGAGCGTGACTAAACACGAATTGTCCTTTTCAGCGAAGTTTGGCTGAACACTTAAGCTGGACAAATTGCACCAAAAGGCTGTAAAATAACAGCAAGCAGCACAACAAAAGCAATCTCCACTGCACATTAAAACTAGATAGATCACAGCGGAGAAGATGCAAACAAACAAAGAGTAAACTTTCAGCCAGCGGTGCAGTGCCAAAAGAAAGCCAATCTCTCACTGTTAAGACTTATGCCTCTCTGATCCCTTTAATTAGATTTTCTCAAAGCATCGGTGAGGGAGGTCCAGTGAATGATTGGAGGATTTCAGGGTTTTTATCTTACTGCTTATGCTTCCTGATGTTTCTGTACTTCCATTTTATTGTCAGTTGAAATAAAACAACAGAAATTATGTCAATACAAACACATTAATACATCAAACATTAATGTACTGCTATCCTGTCCAGTTATAACCTTCCCTAATAACCACTGGAGACATGCATCCGCTCCCGTGTGACTCTGCAATGATAAGGACATTAAAATGTGTTTATGCTTTCACAGACAGTAAGTTAAGATTTTCTACTTGTATTTGTACTGCTGTAAAGGAAATGTAGCTATAAGCTAATGCCCTCTCTCTCAACAGACAGACTAGTCTAGAAGTTAGTCTTTAACTTCCCCAATGCAGGTAAACACACCTAGAATGAAATCGTTCGGCGGGTGACCTCATGGTTCAACCACCACAAGAAGAAAACAGGCCAGTGGAGTCAGAGTCATGATTTGGTCAATCTTTAATCGTTGGTTGGGAAAGTTTGGGTTACAGCATCTATGTGGATGTGATCCACACACTTATCACCTGCGTGCTACATTGCTAAAAACTTTCATGAAACAGTATCCTCCTGCCTTACTTATCAGGATAGTACACCCTGGAATAAGGCAAAAAAAAACATTCCAGAGTGAGTTTCAGGTGTTTCCTTGGTCAACGTTCACACAGCAGGTCTTGATGCTCAAAGAAATCAATTTTTTGTGGGGTAGTTCATACTGCTGAATGATGTGAGTGGTTTATGACCCCAAAGTGACCCATAGCTGTAGAAGAACATGTCACACAGCAGCACAATGTTAAGGACGTAATGATGGATGTTGCTGTCGGTGGGTCTATTTTAAAGTTATTCAGTCACAAGATAAAGACAATATTAAGGAAGCTAAAACAAAAAAAAAAGCACAAATAGTGGAGTTGTGATGTGCTTCAGTGACACAAACGTCTTTCATAATTTTAGAATTATAATTTTCAGCCATAACTTATATTCAGATTCATCACATCTTGCTTCTTCTGGTGGAGAATTATGATGCATGTCTCATGTCAACAAAGAAGTCGCTTTGATTTCTATCGGATATGTTTTCAATTTAGTATCACGCATGGAAACGACACCATTTTTTGGGAGGGTAGAAAGATTGGAATCGGGCCATTCAGACTGCCATGAAAAAGTCAGATATGGGTCTGATTTGCCTGCTGTATGTACATAAACGTAGGCTCCACATTTCTCAGATCAAAATCCAATAGAGCAGCTTTGGGATTTTCAGGCCAAACAAGTTCAATCCATGAAGGCCCTGACCTAAAGGACCCGTTGCTGCCATCTTTATATCAGAAACAAACAGACAGCACAAAAAGCAAAAACCTTTACATCATATCAAATCAGAACAGCCTCTCTTTTCTTTCAGTCACAAAGTGCAGTACCTCAAAATAACAACAGCATATCACTTTTAATGATTGTCTTCATATTGTTTCTGCTTGTGTTTATGTCACTGTTTCTGCATTTCTCAAACACCCATTTGCTGCATTTACTGAGCATCCACCCTCACCTTCTCCCCCTGAGCGTGAATGTTAGGATACATGCTTCCTTTGTCACAGCAGCTTTTAATTAAATGATACGTGTGCTGCCGAGGCCTAATTATGCACAGAGCCCTCCCCCATGCCACACACCCTCAGCTTTAATTTATGAGTGATGAGGTGCATCGTCAATAACAGCATTCATGTTTGTAGAAGTTCATAAGATTATCATCAGACAGTCGATCCATCTCCAAAAGACCCGATTCAGCTCATTCAGAACAGCTTTTTACATGGAATGTTAAAAAAAGATACAAAATGAATGAAAAAATATATAATCAGAGAACAAAAAATACAGAAAAGCTAACAGTAGCCAGTTTCTAAACGAGAAGGATATTCCCTCTGCCTGAAAATTCTAAATAAAATTTACCCCGGACTAATGGAAGTACTGCAAACATACCGTCAACAGTCTTTTGTCATAATTCACTATTTACCTACATAACATCTCCTTTCAACAAGCCTGAAGGGATAATCAGTGTTTGATAATCTGTTGCCGCACAATGAGATGAAGTGCACATTAATTTGTTCATTAACTTATGAGCAAAACTTAGTCAACCAAACAAAAGGATATAGTTTAAAAATCAATAATAATGATGCAACCTGAGAAAGAAAAACACAGCACTGCATTATCATGAAGTGACAACAAAATGACACAAAAAACAAAAAATATTGCAGATATTCAGCCTACATTCCCTGACTGTGCTGAAGGAAAGCTCCAAACTCTTTCACAACAGATATGGTGAGTTAATGGTGATTTGCAGTCTTTTTTTTTTTTTTTTTTTTGCATCACATATACACGGGATCAGAATAACATGCAGTGTTTTACAGGGTTTTACATAAAGGCCAAAAGGTTCATTTTTGCTTTCCACTAATCAGACACTTCCTTATACATTTGCTGTTACTCCTTTGTTACCCTTTCAACAATGACATATTGTGGAGTGTATTTTTTAAAATCACGATATTTGTTACCTTCTTGTCTAACATGCATAGCTTGAGGTAAGCATCTGATATTAGTCAAAAAGAGTCAAAACAGCATGGTAATCTTGTTTTCATCATGCAGCCATTTTATTTTTCTCAACATTGTTTTTTAGGTTTGTTAAATATTAAGAGCTCTGTACGTCATCAGCATCAGAACGCTTAAAATCTCAAGCTCTGCCATGTTTGGAAGAGTTTCAGCTTTCTGAGTAAACAGCTGCTGATAAACCACCTACCCTTGATGTGATTCAAACTTCACAGAAGCATGGCCTGAAGGAACAGTGTTTCCAAGAATAATCACACTGGCTGATAAACAACAACATTGTTCTTCTTATGGTTTGGAACAATGCTGTTTGTTTAGCTCGGGTTGAAGAAGCTCCACTGGGGGCCTTCCTTGCTTACAATATTTGATTATTTCTTGTAAAATAAGATTCTTATGAAAGTAACAACTAAACACAACAGTTTCTTGTTTTATTTTACTGGTATGTATCTTTTTTGACTGCCTTTGGATTCTTAAAGTAATCTGTACTGCACAAATTGATCCTTATGTAACATTAATTTATTATGAATTGAACAGAACCTCCTGAGTCGTCTTTCTGCAGCATCAGAGGGCTTTGATTTATTTCAAATTATCATTTGCACTGCATTTAAAAGTGTCCCCGCATCTAAATATTTTTGCATTTTGTCGCATTACAATCACAAATTAAGTATAACTGCGCGAGTTTCTCAGGATTCAAATTTTTATGTAAATCCATGCAAATGACACTGTCATGTGTTGAGGTTTCGTCCAAGAAATCATTGACTCCATATTTTTAAATGAAATTTGCTGGACATTTTTCAACTTGACTTTCCTTAAGCTCTGTTTTCCTTCAGGTGTTTGTCCATGTAACTTTTGCCTCAGCAGTGGGCCGTCAAAAGGTTTCAGATGGGGACTGCTGAAAACACAGGTTTATTTTTGTTAAGTCAACAAAACAAACTAGCAAAGGCAGGTGTAAAAATGTTTCTGCAGAAGGCATGAACATTATTTTCCTGAGTTCCCAAGGCTCTGTGACAAACATCTTGGATTAACTCACTCCTGGGTAGCCGACTCCTTGAATTTTAATGAGTGAGCCAAACTGTTCATCATAAGGGCAATATTTCAGTGCTCTCAGGTGGTTTTTGCCAAAGATTTACTTTAAAACTAATTTATTCATAATAATTAGAGAGGACTAGAACTCAAATATAGACCCAGTCCAAAGTTTACATCCTCTCACCAGGGATATGAATGCCATATTAATTTTTAGATTTTTATGATTTATTTGATTTAAAATGACCAATTCAGAAGAGTCATAATAGCCTGCTTTAAAAAAAAAACATACATTTTGAGTTATTGGAACTAGTGGAAGCCAGTGAAACACCCAACTGTGTCCAAGTTTCAAACATCCAGTCAACAGTGACTCAGTGGGTAGAGTAGTTGTCTTGCAAATGAATACTTGAGGGCTTTATTCCAGCTTTCCTGTGCCACATGTGTATTTCCTCTCACAAAGCTTGTTAAACAAGACACTCAACCCCAAGTTGCCTGCAGTTCTGTCTATGGACAAAAATGTGTATGTGACTGGGTGAAGTTGACTCCAGTGTAAAGCACCTTGCATTGTTATTACAGCTAGAAAAGCCATATATAAATTCAGTCCATTTGTCTTTTACTCAAAGAGACATAAACAGAAAGCTTAGGATGTACAAGAACGATCCAGCATCAGATCGTTTAGAACAAGCCGGAACCTGCTGGGACACAAGAGTCAATGAACAGCATTCGGTCAGATCCAAAATCGACACCCTCAAGCTCCACTTAAACATGCAGCTCCTCATAAGTTCAAGTACATTTTTTTAAACGTATTTTATAATCAAACAAGTCTAAGGTCGGCCACAACTAAAGCATAATTACCAGGTAATTTTTCAAAAGATAAAGTAAGATGACAATAAGCTTCTGAATGGCCCTATTCCAAATGTATGGACTGTGTTCAAAAGCAGTACCAGGAAACCAACCAACTTAAATGACCTATTATGACTGAGAAATATTCAGTCAGATATGTGCAGGACTTGACTGCAAGCCACATGGTTTCTCTATAATTTACAGAGACATTTGACCAAATACTAGCAGAGGTGGGAATCTAAATATGTTTTGTATATAAATCTGTATGTAAAGACTTGACAAAACATGGTCTAGGAAAAATCAGTAATAAATTCTTACTCCACTATAATCCTGTTTATAGAAAACCTATTAAAAGTGTATGCTGTTTTTCAAGTCAATACTAAAAAGAAGTGGTCAAATAATTCATTAAAATCCCCAAAATTAAAATGACATTAATGCAAACCTTTAACTGAGACTATGCTGGTTAAAAATTATTTTCAGTCCAATTTATTTTCTCCTGGGAGCTTCCTAATGTCTTTAATTTTATCAAAACAATGAAAAAAACGTATCAATAATAACTTAGTTATGTGCAAAATTACATCAGCAAGGAGTTAGCTTCTTTTATACTCAAGCAGTTATTGAATGTTTTTCACATTTTAGCTTGAAATATTCTCATGGTTAAACTTAGAATAAGCTCAAACAATGGTGAATAAATTGAAAAATACATTTTTTTTCCCTTCTGTACCATTGCATTAATGCTAAGCATGGAATGGATGGCCTTTTAGGTTCTATTCAGATACATCAGCCCAACTTTGAATGTATGTTGGCAAAAAACTTTCAGGAATTTAAAAGAAAAAAATCCGTGCACACATGTAATTCTAAGACATAAAAAGTTAGCGAGGAGCAGTCAGCTGTGTGATATGGTTCTGCAGTGATCAGAATCTTTTTTCAGTGTAATTGCGTGTCTTATGTGGTCTTCTCGAGTCCCTACACTGGTATGTGCAGGGGTGACAAGTAATTGGATGGGATGTCATTCACTCCTGTGTTTCATTGCCTTCTGCTGACCTGGGAGTTCACTTCCCTAAGCACAGGAGCTGAACTAATGGCCATACCTGCAGGCAGCAACCTGAGGGGGAAGACCCCGTGATTTTGCAGGCGACCGGGCCATTACCGGGCAGAGACAAAGTGAAAGTACAATATGAAGAGTGCAATATATACATATATATATA